>CM019148.1:355164619-355407737 GCA_009733165.1 Naja naja
GAAGACTACTTATTAATATGAGAGGATTCTGCTAACTAAAGCAGGCCATATTGAACTTCTTTGTTAAAATCATGCTAATGCATTTTGCTAATATGTAGAATAATGGGTGTATAATAAGAAAATAGACACTGGCTGAATGGCTTTGAAAAGTAATGAAGGAGAAATAGAACAGTATTGACTACTAATAGTATGAAATCACAATTTATAATGGTGCATCACATGTAAAAACATTGGCTTCTATGGAAAAAGGGATCCTGGACTCAGCAGGCTTTTTGAGTCTTTATCAGCACAGCTCTCCTCATTCAGTGTTAGATAAATTAACGGTGTGTGTATGAAGCTGATAAGTGTTGATTTAGGGTGAGGTATTATCCCTATGCTGATGATACTCAGTTTTATAACTCCACCCCAGTTGTCTGAATGAGGCTATGGAGATTCTGTCTTGTGCTTGGAGACTTTGAGGGGTCTGGATGAGGCACAACAGGCTTTAGGTCCACCTGAGCAAGACTACCTGTATGTACCTGTGTTTTATCTATTTTTATTGTAAGCTGCCTAAAGTCATGTACTGTACATGAGTTTGGCAGCTGTATAAATCAGTATCAAATCAAAATGCTTCAGTATGAAAACAAAGGAATGAACATCCATGTTTAAGTAGTAGTATAATTTTGACAGGAAAAGTGGGACTACTTTCTTCAGCCCCTTATTGAGTGGCTCCCTGGATACACTTGGTTGGTTGCTTTTGGAAGCAGGGTATCAGTCCAGATCTTGGCTTGGTCTGATTTCAGCCCTTACTGAAATCTAGTGGCAGAACTTTAGTTCTGTTGGGGCTGAAGTCTACCCTTCATGAGTTGTAACCAAAGCCAGCCTCTGCTTTCCCACAGCAGAGACTGACATGTGGAAAGCTGGCCAGAGAGGGGCTATGACCTACTTTTTTTCCTTGTGAGGATGTGCATCCGCTTTGGATTTTGGACAGGCACTTCTTATGGCAGGTCAGCTGACAGACTAGAAGAGGGAAGAAAAAAAAAACCAAAGGCTTGTTAAACAGAACCAGTTTGGTCTAGTGGTTAAGGCACCAGGCTAGAAAACAGGAGACTGTGAATTCTAGTCCTGTTTTAGGCATGAAAGCCAGTTTGTGACTTTGAGCCAATCATCAGGAGACTGAGAGTTCTAGTCACCCTTTTGAGTTATTTGTAAAAATAATAAAGATAGGATAAAAAAAACCCAAAACTAAACAAAAGAAAACAATAAAATAAAAATAAAATGAAATAAATGAAATAAAATAAAGGTTTTGTTCCCAAATAAAAGTCTCCTTCCAGAGTCTTCTTTGTGGAGACAAAGTGGGAAAACCTGAGGAAAAGGAATGCTTCCATTTTTGGAAGGAGGCAAACAGGAGCCCTACTTCCTAGTCCAATTCAGAAGAAGATTTTCTATTACAAGCAATGACAGTTTTATCTCCCTGCTCCCAGCTCACAAGACTATGCACCACTGCAAATGAAAAGGCTCATTACAATCAGAAACACCCAGAGCTGCTTAAAGCAAGGGTGTCAAACCCCAGACCCTATAAGCTTGCACTTACTGGTACAAAGACAAGCCTTCTCCATAGGCCAGATGTAGGAAGGGCACTGCTCGCAAGACTGTAAGATGTTCACTTGGTAATTCACAAAGACATGGCCATTGAGTTCCACAATCTGTAAACAGTCACACAAATATCTGAATATATATATATATATTAATTACATTTATATGCCGCCCTTCTCCATAGACTCAGGGCGGCTTACAATTTTTTGGGATGCAACCCACTGTGCTCAGCAATAGCCTTCCTTCCATTGTATATGCCTGCTTATTACTAAGCGGCATTTTTACAAGGTCAGCTAATTGCCCCCAACAATCTTGGGTCCTCAATTTACCTACCCAGAGAGGATGGAAGGCTGAGTCAACCTTGAGCCTGGTGGGATTCGAGCCTACAGCAGTTGTAGGCAGCTGGAACTTAAGTGCAGGCAATTAACAGCCTGAGCCACCAAGGCTCTTTTCACTTATTTGTTAAACTTGTATTTTTAAGTATGTGTTTTATTGAAAAGAGAATCAAAGGACTATAAAGTAAAAACTGATCTTGTAAACATGCTGCTTAGTCATTATTCTCTATCCCAATTGATAAAAACATATTGTAGTCTATTAGGGATTCAGAATGGCATTTTTTTTCAGGCATAACTCTGGGCAGAGGTGTGGTTGTCTTTAGAGCATACTATGACTTCCTATTCCATTTGATTTTTTGTACATATTATAAAACACTCAAACTTGCTTGCAAATCATTTCTCTATAATTCTTGCAATTTCTGGTGGTTCCTCTGCATATACACAAATACCTTTTTCACATTTCTGGTATTTCCTCCCATTATGTCAGACTTGCTTTCCCCAAAATGTAGCTCATGTCACACCAGAAGATACCACAACATAAGAACTGAACACACCATAATAATTTCTATCTTCTCATTCTCCTCTTCTCTGCCCATAAGGCTTTTCTTTTAAAAACAGGGGCCTCCAAACTTGGCCACTTTAAAACATGTGGACTTCAACTCCCAGAATTCCATTCCATGCTGGCTGGGGAATTCTGGGAGTTGAAGTCCACAAGTCTGCCAAGTTGGAGACCCCTGGGATAAGGGACAGTTCCTACAACTGGCAGCCACAAAACCCATACCTAATTCAAGGGCTAATGTAACACTGAAAATCACAAAGGACTCACCACACGTTCCTGTTTCCGCTTTTTTTTTTGAGCCTTGCTTTGCTGTTGGAAGAGTAAGAAGAAAAAAGGATTCTTTTTCAGTTCTAGCTGAGCTTTCCATTAGAGCTGATTCTCTAATGAAGGAAGGCCAGTTCTTGGCATTCAGCAGTACAAAAATGCTTGGCTTCTGGGAAGCAAGATAATATTCCCATTTCTATGGCAAACTGCAGCATTGGCACCTTTTACATTTTGGAATTGAATGAATGATTGAGGGAACCTGCTGAGCAGTTAGCTAGCAGGCAGAATAACAAGGGAGTGTATGATGAACACAAGTCTCTGCTAGTGTTTTCCAAGCTTGGCGATTTCCAGATGTATAGACTTTGTCTCAGTTTCATTTGGCAGGTCCTAAATGGTGGGCCTTTTCTGCTGTGGCCTCCATTTTACAGAACATCTTTTCCTTGAAATAAGGCTGGTCTCGTCCTTTTAACTTTCCAAAGGTCCCTCAAGACCTGGTTGTGTCAGCAGTTCTAGGGGCCTCAGAAGATTGGCAAATTTTGACATGGTTCCTGATTAATTAACACCTCTTCTTCTAATTTCTTTTCTGTTCTGCTTTTAGCTTTGTGCCTTTTTATACTTTGAAAATTTCTCATATTCATCTTTATATTAATTTGTATATTTTGCTTTTAAATTTATTTCATGCCACCCAGAGTCACTTGATTGTGAGATGGGAGGCTATATAAATGTGACAAATAAGCTCCCACAACTCTCACGCTGGGAATGGAATTCTGGGATTTGGAGTCCATAGACATCTGGATATTGCCAAGGTTGGCAAATAATACTCTGCATTGTAGTTAATTGGAGTGATTTAGTGTGTGTAGAGATAATAACGAAGAAATAATAAGGCATGCAATTCCCTTTTTTAAAAAGTGAGTTAAAAAGAAAACCACTCATATCAAAACTTTCCATGAAAAAACCCAATCTTTAAGAATACAAATAGCTTCCAAGGACACAAATGTGAGACCTTGTGTTGTTCCGGCTCTTCTTTTTTTGCATAGCTGCGGACAAACTCATCCAGAAGAGACTGGAAAAGATTGAAGACCAGCTTCACGTCCTTCTCTTCTTTCTGTTTTGCCATGTTGACCACGAGGAGTTGGTAGTTTTCCACCAGGTCTCTGTAGCCAACATGGATCTGTCCGTTCTGTGGAAAGGTGGTGGGAATAAATAGGGATGTTGAGCTGGGATGCATCAGCGGTGTGGGGAACAGGATGTCTCCTCATCTGTGTTCCCACAGTGCTCAACCATAAGCACAGCATGTGTCTACCACATTCAGACATTTTAAAGGTTATGGAATTTTCAGCATCATAACTTTTGAAACTTAGCCAAACTCAAGCTTCTTCAATACTCTTATGTTAGGCAGTAAATTTGGGAAAAGAAAACACTTTACAATTAACTTATGGAACTTAGGAGGACATATTTGAAGAGGTTAAATGGGTTTAAAGGAGGGATCAAAGGAATTCATTAAAGAGCAGGAGGAGGTTTATCACAGTAAGTCTGGGATAGTAAATAAAACCTCCCTGTTTGGAGGCAATCTATCTCTGATATGTCAGATTTATGGGAAGCAGTAGCAACAGATTGTAACCTTCATCCTTTACTTCTGAAATTTCATTTATCTAGAGCAGGTGTGTTAAACTCAATTTCATTGAGGGCTGCATCAGGGTTGTGCTTGACCTTGGGGGACCAGGGTGGGCATGGCCAGCTCGACATCACTCATCTTGGGGGTGCCTGTAGTGGCCTGAGTACTCTGCCAGAGAAAACAGACTCCCGAGCTCCGTTTTTGGTGTGATGGCCTCCTGCAACCCTCTGCCAGTGAAAACACAGCTTGGGAGGTCCATTTTCGGCTGTGATAGCTTCCTACAACCTTCTGCCAGTGAAAACAGAGCATGGAAGGGCTGTGCAGGCCAGTCCTTCATTGTTTCCAGGTCAGCCTGGTGGGTCAGATCTAAGCACCTTGTAGGCCTTGAGTTTGACACCCCTGATCTAGTGGGTTATTGCATTGCATCAAATTTAGACCTTATCCATCAGGGCTACGTTAATTAATTTTGCGATCTAAAATGTTGGGGAGTTATTAAAGAAGTCAGTGTTTTGTTAAGCAATTTAGCAACTCAGAAACCCAGTGTGATATAAAGAAAAGATGTTACTAGGAGGAAGGTATTCAGCAAGGATGGAGAGACCAGTATTCATATATAAATCCTGTCACTGAAGCTCTCTGGGCTACTTCCTATTTTTTAGCTCAACCTAATTCATAGTTGTTTCATGGGAAAATTGGAGGAAAAGATGGTATATACCCGTGAGGCGAACCTATGGCACACATGCCACAAGTGGCACGCAAAGCCATTTGTGTTGGCACACGAGCTGCAGGAAAACTTACCTCACTGTGCATGCACATGCCTCCCAGCTGATTTTTGCCTGGTTTGACGCCTTTTTCGGCCTCCCAGAGGCTTGAAAAAAGCCTCTGCAGGCTTTGCAGGCCGAATAATAGGTCCGTTTTGTCACTTCCTGTAATACTGGAAGTGACGAAATGGGCCTATTAGTTGGCCTGCAAAGCCTGCAGAGGCTTTTTTCAAGCCTCTGGGAAGCCGAAAAAGGCCTCAAACTGGCTGAAAATCAGCTGTGAAGTACAGTGCAGGTAAGGGGGCAGCAGGGGGGGATTGCGCATGCATGTGCAGGAGTTGTGGGGGCGCACACGCGCATTGCCTTCTGGGTACTGGCACACGAGCACACATGTGCAAGCACGCGCACAATTTTTGGCACAGGAGCCCAACAAGGTTAGCCACCACTGGTATATACATTTACTTGAAGCTTTTGGAGGAAAAGTGGAATATAGTTACAATGAATAACATTGTTACAGTTATAACTGAAAAAAATGGAATTTCAGTGCAGATTTAATACAATGCTTAACACAAAACTTTACGAACTGAAGGCCTAGCTATTGAACACGTTATCATTGCTAACACCGGTACCAGTCAACATTTTAAAAACCCTCCATGTGCAAATGAAGTTGTTCTACTGATTCCCCCACAGCTGTCGATGACTTCTGCAAATATTTAATGGACAATTTTGTTTTAAAGCTGTTCTCTTTCATTTAAGCCAGTGGTGCTTCATTTTGACATCCCCTCTTCACAAGCTACTTACAGGAGCAGAATACATGGTTTTGATATTCCCACGAAACTTCTCAGTGGCTTCAAAAAACAAGCATTCAATGGCTGACTTCTGAGAATGGAGATCATTTATCTGAAGAAAAAAAAAAGGAGTAACAATACATGAAAGGGGAAGAATGTACTGAAACCTTCCCTTTAAAAAAGCTCACACTGTGCCTTTAGACCTCTTCCCCTCTTCAATTCTGCATTCTGATATCAGGATAAATTATAACAGCAGCCCCCAACCTTCTGGCCACCACTGGGGACCAGGGTTTTTTCCCCCCTGGACCCAGGGAGGGGAGGGGGAGGCATGGTTTTGTGCACAATCTAAATTCTGCACATGCACTGATGAAGTTTCGCTCACTTGTGCAGCCCAGTTCCTAACAGGCCATGGACCAGTACCGGTCTGTAGTCCAGGAGTTGGGAATCCCTGATGTATAAGATGTCAATTTTCATATTTTGGAACAGGAAAAAAAAAGTACTGGGAAACAAACAGTGTGTTTTACATGGGATTGCCTTGGAGGTGGCTGGAAAGCCAATCTGATACAAAACGGGGCAGCCAGAATTTTGACAGGAGAACTTCACCCAGGTTAAAATAACAATGATCCTTAAATTGCTACACTGCCTGCTAGTTGGTTTCTGGGACCAATTCAAAATGCTGGTTATTAAAATCTGTACAGTAATAGCAGTGGCATAAATACAGAGAAGAGCAACCAGGATGATTAGGGGACTGGAGACTAAAACAAAGAAAGAACGGTTACAGGAACTGGGCATGGCTAGACTAGTGAAGAGAAGGACTAGGGGAGACATGAGAGCCGTCTTCCAATATTTGAGTGGCTGCTACAGAGAAGAAGGGGTCAAGCTATTTTCTAAAGCGCCTGAAGGCCAGACAAGGAATAATGGATGGAAACTGAACAAGGAGAGATTCAACCTGGAAATAAGGAGAAATTTTCTGACAGTGAGAACAATCAACCAATGGAACAGCTTGCCCTTGGAAGTTGTGGGAGCGCCACCACTGAAGGCTTTCAAGAAGAGATTGGACTGCCATTTGTCAGAAATGGTGTAGGGTCTCCCGCTTCGGCAGGGGGCTGGACTAGATGACCTGTAAGATCCCTTCCAACTCTGATTATCTGTTATCTGTTAAATCAGGCAATACTTTGTCTGAACCCTCTAGTCTAGTCATCAAACGAGGGGTAGCTATGGATCCTACCCTCTTCAAGAGACACATGGTGCTTGGATCAGCCCCATTCTATGGAATACTCTCCCTTAAGATGAAGAGAAGGTCCCTGACTATTATTCGTTCATAAACTAGCTAAAATAATATTGTCTCAGTGAATATCTGGCTCTTAGGTAGTTTAAGGCCCTTATGTGGTTTTTCATTGCTTAATGGACTTTCAAATATTTGTATGCTGTTGTTTATTTTATTTTTTATGATTTTGTTGATTCTATCCAGAGTCCTTCCTTGGCAACTTTTGCAGAATATAAACATTGCAAATGAAGAGAATGTTTGGGGAATCCTGGGGTTAGACTATGTACTCCTGAGTTAGAATATAACTTACCAGGAAAATCAATTACACATTCCATGTATTATCATTGCGTAAATGGGTGCTTGATTTGGTTTTCATGCCCAACTGCCATCTCTCACCTTGTTCAAAAGGAATTCATCCAAATATTTCAGCTCACTAGCATTTGCAATCTCCCTTAGAAATGGTGCCTTCCATTTCTCTGGCGCCCGTTTGGCTTTGCTGATCTTAATGGTACGGTTCCTCTTTGCTTTGCCAAATTCTTTTGTCTGGAGCTCCTCCAACTGGGGGTGATTAGGAGGCCCAGAAGGAGCTGGAAATGGGAAAGAAACCAATGCAAGATTAAGAGCTTTCCTTCCTTCCCCCCCCAACCAACATGCTCAGCTGGTTTCAGATAAACAGCTTATGATTCTCATCTGCATTATTTATTATTATTTATTTATTTAATTACATTTATATGCCGCCCTTCTCCGAAGACTCAGGGCGGCTTACAATTTCTGGGATACAACCCAGTGTGCTCAGCAATAGCCTCCATTCCATTGTATATGCCTGCTTATTACTAAGCGGCATTTTTACAAGGTCAGCTAATTGCCCCCAACAATCTTGGGTCCTCAATTTACCTACCCTGAGAGGATGGAAGGCTGAGTCAACCTTGAGCCTGGTGGGATTCGAGCCTACAATAATTGTAGGCAGCTGGATCTTAAGAGCAGGCATTTAACAGCCTGAGCTACCAAGGCTCTTCATTAGAGATGGGTAGCCTTTTAAATTTGGAGGTATCATAAATAGGGTAACATAATCCTTTTTTTCCTCCTACTCCTCCTCTGTCCCATCTTTCTACAACAAAATCCTGCTCCATTGATGTGACAGAGGCTTAGAAAAATGTTCAGATTGTATATTGGAGAGCTTGGGAGGATGTTGTTTGTAGTTTTAAGAGACCTGGGGGTTGTGGCTCTCCATTCTGAACCATATAAATAGTTATTCCAAGGCATTAGAGAACAAGGTGCTCTTCTGGCAATGGCCTGGACAAAAATGGAAGTTTGGCATCAGAAAGACAGCCTGTTCAGCAGGTACCAAAATTTACCTTCCGTTGCCTTCGGCATCACTGTCGGCTCCATTGGCAACATGCAGGAGAAGAGTGGAATAGTCTCACTAGTATCCTCAAATACTTCAGAATACTCTTTGAGGTTCTTCTTGTCTGTTCTTTTTGCCAAGAGTCTCCGCAATGGACTCTTGAAAGTAGGCCTGACAAGAATAAAAAACAGCTGAAGATGTAGATAAGAGGTAAATAAGAGCAGGCTGGGGTTTGAGCTAAGAAGAAAGACTTGCTCCTTCTATGAGGCTGCTAGATTGGCTATCTCAGAACAAACTTTGCTCTGAAGTAGCCCAAGGAACAATGCAAGATGAAATTGTGTATGTGCAGCTAAGAAGGCGGCAGCTATGGCCGGCAAAAATTAGTGAACCCTGTTTCTGTGTAAAGGATCTACTGGAAAAGTGATTGGCTGAATTCTCTGTGCCCTTCCCCGGTTCCCAAAACCTCATCTGATTAAACTAGCATTTTTTTGCCACTATCACTGCCTGACACCCACAAGTGTCCACAGGGCACACATACTTGGCATCTATCTGTTGGCTGGGTCCTGAAGTAAGGCCCACTGCACTTAAGGTAGTAGGTAGCTCCTCAGATTTCTTCGGTGAGATTTTCTTCTGGGTGTTTCCATCACCTTCTGCCGTGTCCAAAGACGGCTGCAAACATGAAGAAAAATATGTAAACCTGCCTTAGACCAGGTTATTTTATTACATTAATTAAAATAAATGTAACAATTTCTGGAATATGAGGATGCACAGCTAAAAGCATGAGAACATTCTAGATTTTATGCCGAATTAGCTTATTAATCTACCAAGTATTTTATTTGGCAATGGCTTTCCGGCTATGCGTGCAAAAAGAGGCTTTTTAAAGTTCCATAAGCTGCAGTCCTTTGAACTATAAATACTGAAGTCCGGGAAATCTAAATGCATGAAGCTTACGGTTTCATCTATTTATTAATTCCTCTTTAAAGCCATAGAAATCTGCTCTGAAAGACATTACTGCCCAAAAAAAATCTCCTTTCAAAGGCTATACTGCAGTTTATTTCAAGATTCTGTTCTGGTAATCAAACCCAAAGTATTTGAATTTTAATCAAGCCCATTCAGCTGATTTGTCTTTCAGGGGATTTTCAAACTGGCTGGTGGTTTTTGACAACTGACATTTTATGTAAGTTACTATCTGTTTTCCCATATCCCACCAACCATTTGGTTAATGTTATAGTTTTAACAGCTTTCCATGAGCTGCTGTGAATATTATCCTAGGAAAAATGGGATATCAATTGATGTACTGATGTAGGCTACTCAGCCTTTTCAGATTCTTTTGAAACATAACAATTCCTCAGGACAGAAGTCACTTTTAAAGTGAAATTAAAGGTGGTGGGATTTGAGCTAGGGGCATTCTGTAGAAAAAAGCCATTTGCTCTCCGACTGTATGATGGCACTAAATCACCTTCCAAATAAGGCTGGTATTGGAAGCCAACTTGTACAATCTGATCACTGAATATTCATGATGTATGGAAAACAAAACAAAAATCTGTCCTTCTGCCCAAAAATGTTTCAAGTGCGCACTCCAATCTTCCAGCTGAAGATTTTCCTCTTAAAAAAATGAAATGTTTAAAAAAGCTTCTTAAACAGTTCATTTTTTTTAATTAGCAGTAATGCCCTCTAGTCTAGGACCAAAAAGGTCTTCAGATTTAATACATTGCATCTGTTATCACTGCATGCAAGAATTCGACTGTAAATTGTGACAGCAAATGCAATGCCAGTTCTCCTTAGCAAACTAGGCATGTATGGGTTTGATTAAGATTTTTGCTGTTATTTTTTGCTCAAACTATTGGGAGCTGTTTTCTCTTGCACAATGCTCCTTTGCTGCTGGCTGTAGTTACAAGGACCACAAAATGAACAGGTTTAGTTCAGCAAGCAGTACCTGGCTTGTGGAAGTGGAAAGAGTGACCTTGGGGATGTCCTCCAAGGAAGAAGTCGTTTTTTTCTTCCTGCAAGGGGGGAAAATGATATTTCAAAATGAAACCACCTGGGCTTTAAAAGGATCCTGTTAGAGGCCAATAAGTTGTGATTCTGTGTGGACAAATATTGACAGATCTCCTTGGCCACTCTTATGCGCTGTAGCTCATTTGTTCAAACTAAAACAATTTCAAGATAGAACTTTAAGGCAGACAACGCAAGCTGATGAAAATCGTTCTTTTCAAAGAAAGTCAAGACCCATTTGCAGTAATAGCAATAGCACTTAAGACTTATATACCACTGCCCAGTGCTTTACAGGATATATTTCTTGGCTAAGCACCCTACCCTGAAAGAAACAGAAATGCCCCAGTATTATTTCACTGTATTGTCTGAATAATGCTGCTTAATGAGGAATTGTTTCAGCCTGTTCTTAACTCTTTAGTTCAGAGGTCTTCAAACTTGGCAACTTTAAGACTTGTGAACTTCAACTCCCAGAATTCTCCAGCCACAAGTCTTAAGGTTGCCAAGTTTGGGGACCCCTGCTTTAGTTGTATCAGGGGTGGAATTCTACCGGTTTGGACCGGTTCGGGCGAATCCCTTGTTCCGATGTTCAGCTCGCTCCGAACTGGCTCGCTGCAACAAGGCAGTGGGCCTGCCCACCCGCCCCTGCTCTTTCCTGTGCTTTATGCCTTTGTTTAGAGCACAGCTGATTCACACGAAAGAGCGGTTTGCCGCGCCTCAGCTGTTTTCTTCACAGAGGCTGTACTTGAAGGTAAGTATGGGCTTGCCTTTTTAAAATGCGGAGCGCGCGATCACCAAACCGGTTGTTATACTGGTGGAATCCCAGCCCTGAAGATACTGCAGTGAGAGTTAACCTGCTGAAGGTGGTAGCAAATAGCGATACCGCTTTAAACGTTATTTGGGTATTGGTCTCCCTGGGACGACAGCAGTAAACAAGTGTCCTCTGCATATTAGGCAATCCTCACATGCCTTAGTTTGCTCTGCCAATCACCTGAGATGATGATGGTAGATGCAACTAACTATAGATGAGGTTATTTTGCATTCTGTGCAAGTTTACTTTTGGTATGAAATGCACTGATTGTGGATCCCTCTATAGGGCACACTTCTGTGATTTAGAAGAGAGAATAAAACAACAAACTGCAAGTATTTGGATTTGTATAATTTCACCATCACTTTCTTAAGAAAAATATTTTGGATTGAAGTCACTTCGAAGATTCTTCTCAGCCAAAAAGCAAAATGGGAATAGCAATAGCACTTAGATTTATATATATACCGCTTTATAATGCTTTACAGCCCTCTCTAAGTGGTTTACAGAGTCAGCATATTGCCCCCAACAATCTGGGTCCTCATTTTACCAGCCTGGAAGGACAGAAGGCTGAGTAAACCTTGAGCCTGGTGAGATTGGATCTGCCAAATTGCAGGCAGCCAGCAGGCAGCAGAAGTAGCTTGCAGTACTGCATTCTAACCACTTTGCCACTGCGGCTCATGAATTCAAAATCACAGATGAAAACTTCAGTTCCCTTTTTCTCATTCTTTCTCTTTTGTCCCACATGGTCTCATTTAGATTAATCTTCCAGGGGCAAAGGGAAATGTATCTTTTATAAACAGAAACACTACATGTTGGAGGTAGAGTTGTATACAAAACCATTAGTGATTGTATATGATTGCACAGCCTTAGGAAACAGTGGTTTTTGCAGGAAACCTAATTCAGATTAGTACAAGTAGTCCTCAATTTATGACCACAAATGAGCCCAAAATTAATGTTGTGAAGCAAGGCAGTTGTTAAGTGAATTTTGCCCCATTTTATGATCTTCCTTGCCACAGCTCTTAAGTGAAACACTGCAGTTGTTAAATCAGTAATATGATTGTTAAGTGAATCTGGCTTCTCCATTGACTTTGCTTTTCAGAAGGTCACAAAAGGGGAATCACACGATCCTGGGATATTGCAATCATTTTAAGAGTCAGTGAACTAATGTCTAAATTTTGATCACGTGACCATGGGGATGCTACAGTGACCGTGTGAAAAATGGCCATAAGTCACTTTTTCCAGTGCCGTTGTAACTTCTAACGGTCACTAAATGAAGCCAAGGACTACTTGTACTCAAGATCTATCCTTCCCAATATTTATTTCTCATCCATTTTCAGGATTAAAGATGCAACACCAGAATCTTACTTTAACTGTGCAGAAGAAGACACGGCTGGGGCACTCTTCTCTTCCAAAGATTGGCTGACCAGGTTGTTCTGTCCGCTGACCAGCTGCCTCTTTCCTTGCCAGTGCTCCCGCTTATCTCGCAGTTTGCTTGGGTCATCCAGGTACCGCTGAATTTGGAAGGAGGGGGGACTGCCTAAGTCCTTCATGGCCTGCGACTTCCTTTTGTCAGCACGGCTCCGGAAGCTCCGGTTAGCCGTCAGACTGTTTGGCCAAGTTAGATCCAGCTCTGTGGGCCTCTCAGGGTAAGTGAAGCTTTGGCTGGTCCGGATCTTGGGATTTTCCAGCCTTTCCTGTACATTTGCATCCTCTTTTAGCACCCTATTTTCCAGTTCCAGTGCTGGGCTTGGACTGGGAACCAGTGTGCCACCATCCAAAGGAGGAAGGTGATTGTCAGTCCCTGGTGCTCCTTCTTCCTCAACGCATTTGGGGAGCATTTCTGAAGAGGGAACTGCATCTTCTCCTACAGGTTGCTCAAGCTTTTGAACCTCTTCTTCCTCTCTGTGTTGTGAGGGGGCCTATTTTCCCTGGTAGGGACTTCAGGGCCCCCCTCAAATGCTAAAACAACTTGCTTATTTTGCAGCTTGTTGTGCTCCAATCCTCTTTGTCGGCGGCACTCCCGTTTTTTCCGGTTGATCTTCTGAGACTGAGGAGGAGACTGGTTTTCTGCTTGGGCATTTTTAGCCCCATCATCATCTGCTATCAGCCCAGATGTTTTATCCAGCTGCGCCTCGCGCTCAATAGCCATCTGGTCTGGGATGGGTTCCTTTGGCTGGAGCAACTCATTTTCTTGCTTTAAAAGTTCCTGTTTTATTTCCTCTTGCTTTTTCTCTGCGATCATTTGACGAAACCTAAAGGTTTAAAGGGGGAGAAAAAATAAACAATTTACCCAGGAATGGTTTTTGGGTGTTTGTGTCTAAAACTTTGAGTCAGTCTTGACTCTTGTATTAGTCCCTGCAGTTTTCTTGGCAAAATATTTGGAAGTGGTTTGCCACTGCCTCCTTCCTAGGGCTGAGGTAGACTGACTAGTCCAAGGTCATCCAGCTGGCTTCGTACCTAAACGGGGACTACAACCTCCGAGTTCCTAGACTGGTGCTTTAACCACTAGACCAAACTGGCTCTCTCAAGAATAAAAGTTGCAGAGTCAAAAAAAGAAAATGTCAAGCATCCTTTTATTACCCCCAAAATCCCAGACAGGATGAGAAGTCAAAATGCAAAATCTGATCTTTGGCTTTGAAGCATTGGTCTGGCTCTTCTAAAAATGGAATGTTGTACCTGATGAATCTCTGCTTTAAACTGCATGGATTCTTCCAATTTTATCACTTTAGGCTCAAGCGATGTGTAAAACCACGTGCTGCTCACCTTTTGCGCTGCAGATACCCCCGTACCAGAGCCTGAAGGAGACAAACCCTCTTCTTCTGGTGCTGGTATGTTTTCCTCTCTCGGTATCCACGCCATACCGATTGGATATAAATAGCAGCATTTTCTTTCTCCAGGACCCTCCGGACGACACAGTAAGAACGCCAGCGTGCCTGCAATCGATACAGAGGAGGAACAGACCTTCACAGGAAGGAAAAGGTGTCTCACAGAAGTGAGGGAAGATAGCAACCACCACCAGGGCCTGTACCTGCAAGGTAATCGCTGCTTGCCGAGTCCGGAGGAAGCGCCTCCTCTCCAGCACCATTCGCAGCCAGCTCTGGAGGACAATGATCTTCCGGATGACTTCTTTGTGTAAGGTGTCCTGGAGCACCTGTCGGGTGGCTTCCTTCATGAATACCTGGAGGGCAGGAAAGAAACTGTCAAGCGTTCGAGTAATGTACCCATTGAAAGCAGAACTCCTCCGAGGCAGGTAGATTCCTCAAAGAACATGTTTGTTGGTTACCTCATATCGGCACAGCCAACTCTAAAAGTTCCTGCGGTTCTCACCTAATTAAGAGTAAAAATCCCCTCTCCCAGGTGTCACCGGTCACATTGTCCAATGAATATAGTTAGCAGGCTCCTCTCCTCCTTCAGCAGCCACCTGTTACGATGACCTTGGTTCCCACAAGAACACTTTTTGTTTTGACTGTTAGCCGGACTATCTACTTCCCCTCCATTCTCTCTCTCATGGCAATTATGAGGCAGCACATGATGGCTTCAGCCAGGTTCGCTTCAGAGTTGACAGACACCTCTGATTATTCAATGTTTTGAAACTAGCAAATAGCAACAGCAGAGAGCTGCAGAAGCTTCTTGGATGAAAAATGATACGTCTTCAAAGAAGAACAAGAAAGTCCAGTTGCTGCTTCATAGTCCTTTACAGCCCTCTCTAAGCGGTTTAGAGAGTCAGCATATTGCCCCCAACAAGCTGGGTCATCATTTTACTGACCTCGGAAGGATGGAAGCCTGAGTCAACCTTCAGCCAGTCAGGATCGAAGGAACTGAACTCATGGCAGAGAGAGCAAAGTTAGCCTACAACACTGCATTCTAAGCACTGCACCATCATGGCACCATAAACTAGCTCCTCATATTCATTGCAACCAGATATTTAAAGAAAGAAATAGGACCAGGGAATTCTAGTCATTAAGAGGAATGCACAGGCATTGAATTATTACTGATAAGAGGGAAGATTCCTGATCCAAGGCACATTAAAATTGGATACAGGGCGGGTGTAGAAAATAAGAAAGAAAAAGAAGGGGAAAAAGTTATTTAGTTTAATTACATACATTTAGTTAAGATCTCAAAACAGATCTGGACATTTTATGATCTTCGGGTGATACCTGGCCCTTTGGTTGTCTCTGTCCAGCCTGCATGGATTGCTTTTATTTTGAGGGTAATTGCTATTTTTTTCCCCAGTTTACATACGTGCCTATTTGCATGCCTCTGAATCTTCGCCTCCCTATTGGTTCAGCCCTCCACAACAGTTCCAGTTTCTCATGTGGCTCTTTGGGAAAATTAATTACATACCCCTGTCTTAAAGGATGGTTTACGTTTATTACACTAATTTAATTTCATCTTGGGAGATTTGTACAACTGTAGATATTGTACTGTTAGAGAACAGTTACATCTAACTCTTCCTTCATTATAGTCCAAAACAATTTACAGTCTGCCTACTCAGATGCTGGCAAAATGCAAAACATACTTTTCCAACACAGTATGTCCCAGTTTGAAAATTCAGGAAGAAGAAATGACAATGATCCCACACAGAATAGGACATACAAAGAGAGGACTGGTCAATATAAAGAAGGAAAATTCACACAAGATGTTCAGATTTGGCCTTATTCCAAAGGCCATGTTGAACGTATTTTGTTTTCAGTTGTTAATTCAAACATACCTTGGTCTTTCCTATTTGATAACTGTTAGTGTCCAGATTCAGCTTGTTTAACAGAACATTAATTTCTTCCTTGGAGGCTTTGACATTTTTTGGCAGCAACACTTGAAATTGATCAATAAAATCCTAGGAAAGTAATGCATAAAAGCAGATTTAGCCAAGAACTCATTATCCTACAATGAATTTGAACATTTTCTTTCCTTCCTTCCTTCCTTCCTTCCTTCCTTCCTTCCTTCCTTCCTTTCCTCCCTCCCTCCCCTTTATTATTTTCATAAATAACTCAAGATGGCAAATAACAATATAGACTGCCAGATAGACAAAAGATAATATAGCAAAACAAAACAATTATTTCAACTATCTGATCTAGACCCTGGCACAAGACCTCTGGATATAGGGAGTTATATCACTGCAAGTCCAGATCAAGGACAATTGAGGTAAACCAAATCTGTAACTATACTATTTTTTTTCATGAGGAGGCATAATTAAGCTGCAAGGATTGAATGGGCTAGATTTCTGTCCTTACATGCAAGTGGTAGCATGTATATACAGTGTTTAGAACAAATATATGATTAAGGGAAGCTTTGGCGTTTCAAGTACTTTGAATACAAACAACTCTAGAATTTCTAGGAACAAGTTTGAATAAAGAGATTGGTGTTGTTTTCTGCCCCAAAGGTGTTTTTTTCAAGAGGCAACTGTGCTTTTCTGGTTTTTCTTTGAAGATGTTTCACTGGAGGTGGGGAATTCCCCACCATCAGTCAGACCTGAAGAAGATTTTTGGATGAGAAGTGAAACGTCTTGAAAGAAAAACCAGAAAAGTCCAGTTGCCTCTTGAAAAAAGCACCTTCTGATCCTGGTTTAAGGCAGCATCCTGGTTGTCTTCTTCTGATAAATAGACCTCATATTACTTTTCATCCTTTAGGTTAAAAAAACTTTATATATTAGGCTCTTAATATAACTACTTAAAAAATAAAGGGAGTGGGAAGAAAATGGAGAAAAGAATATGACATATGATTGAGTTCATAATACTGGCTCGTTGCCAGGTGACTCCTTCCATAAGGGAAGGATGGATTGTAATAGTAGGAATAGTAGGAATTCTGAGGATGGTTTTGATCGATCAAGTGACTTTTCTTGGACTAAGGAAAGAAGGCAGACCCGGAGTGCAAAGGTACCTGGAAGTTAAATTTAGCACTGTAGCCTGATTGTCGGATTCTCACTGTTTCCAGCATTCCTGTGTATCTCAATTGCTGAAGTACCAGTCGTTCATCAAAGAACAACTCCCTCTGGAAAAAAAAGAGAAAGAAACAGAAGATCAAGAACAATCTCTATGCAGCTGGCCTTCCCTATTATAAATGAGAATCTCTGTTCTCAGAAATGGAGTTACTATTGTCTGTTGCATTTTCTAAAAGATGAGGAATATTCTTTATTTAGCTCTTTCAGCCAATAAAACAAATTGAGAAGGTTTAAACTGTTTTGATTGATTATGAAGGTGATTCTGAATAAATGGGTGCTGTACCTTTAAAATATTTAACTAATTTTAATTAGGTTGCTATGTAAATTATGGAGCAATGTCATATCTCTCCAATACTTCTCTCCAAGGAATGCTCCTTTTAAGAAAACGAATGCATTCATGAATATTTTCTTTTTCAGAAATACTGTTAAAAATGTATCCATGAAAATTGTTGAAAAGACAGCATTAATTAAAGCAATGAAAAAGACTGCTTCAATTAACTGCCAAGCCGAATTAAGTAATTTTCTTTCCCAAAATTATACATTTATTCTAAAAAGTATTCTAAAATAATAAAACTGTAAAATTTTCAATGTACATTAAAAAAAACCCTCCAGAAAACACTAACTTTGCACAATCTTAAAAGACCTATGAAAAATTGTAACAATCTTTTGTACAGAGAAGTATCCTATAAGAATGCAGGTGTGAGCTACTGAGCTTTTTAGTTTTTACAGTTAAGAATACAATGTTTAGTTGGTTTTATTTTCTTTTTATGAAAACTAATCAACTTGAGATTGGCAGAAATTATTTAGAGGCAACCGGCTAAACAAGAATATAGGATTCCCTATATGTTATCAATTTTAACGCAAGACTTTCATGCAAAGAATACTACTGGCAAGACCCAGGACCCAAAGGGTGTCCACCTACCTTCTCAGAATTGGAACGGATGCAGCGGATAAAGAAGGGCTCAGCTTTCCCCAAAGTTTCTAGAAGCTTGTTCAAAGAAGTCTGAAATGAGTCACAAAATAGGAATTTATCAGCCAAGCTTAGGGAAAGAACCATATAGGCCAGGCATGTCAAATTCGATTTCATTGAGGGCCATATCAGTGTTATGTTTGACCTCAGGGGGCCAGGGTAGGCGTGGCCAGTTCACCTTGTCAGGGGCGCCTGTGGTGGCCTGAGCGCTTTGCCAATGAAAACGGGTTTCCATGCTCCATTTCAGGGTGCGACAGCCTCCTGCAACCCTCTGCCAGCAAAAACAGAGCTGAGGAGGGCTGCATGTGGCTCTCCCAAGCTCAGTTTTCACTGGCAAAGGCACCACAGGCCAGTTCTTCGCTGTTTCCAGGACAGCCCCACAGGCCAGATTTAAGCACCCACAGGCCTTTAGTTTGACACCCCAATATAGGCCATCTATCTTTTGAAGCCTATACTTTCCATCTATTTCCAAAGAAATAAGAGATATTAGAAATACTATCATATGGCAGCAAGGTTATGTTGCACTATGCATTCCAAAACATTGTACAACATCTTTTGCTTGGTTAAGCAATGGGTTCAATTTTCTGGACATGTATAATTCAGTGAAACATAAACTAACCAAACAAGCTGTGTTAACACAACATAAGTAATCTACCAAGATGACAAAATGACATCAAATGAAATGAACGATAAAATTCATCACACTATGCAAATGCTGATATTTAGGCAAGCATTTAGACTGCTAATGCTTCACGCAATCACCTTTAGATATTACATTGGACAAAAACAGCTCCCAAAATTGGCAAGTGAAGAGACTAACAATATATCAGTATGCTTCAGCGTAATATCTGAGGAACTTGTTAGGCCTTAAGAACCTTATGCGGGCAAGTGGGATTATTGAGGCCATCCTATTCTGGGGGAGGCAAGCCCTTTCACAAGACAGAGAGGTTTGCTTTCTTGGTTTTCCATGATATTTTAAGAATCTTCACCAGATAAAGTATTCAATTCAATTCATTGAACATATTCAACGCTTTCTCCTATCTTGAATATAGTGCATGAGAAACACGAAGGAAAACTTAATACTATCAAAGTAAAAAATAAAGTATGCCCACTGCATGTCTAAGGAATAAGCAAACTTATACAAACTGAAATACAGTAGTCCAGATTGAATACAGTAGTCCATATTAAAGAATATCTCTTACATAGAGATATTCAAAAAAGGACATATCGAAGTATGTGCTTTGCCAAAAAAATTCTTTATTGCCATCACTTTGTTCTAAACCCTAAATATGGGTATCAGCATATGAATATTGAAACCAGGTGGACTGTGAAACAGAAGACAGAGAAATACAATTGAGTCAGGTGTAGAGGGTGGAACGATTTATTATTTATGTTAAATGTATGGATTAAATTTAGAAAATTAAAAAGAGTATAGGTTGCTGATAAAATATGGCCAGAAAACAGATAAACAACTTTAAGACAATGAAAGGAACAGGTTCAGCATGTTTAATGAAAAAGCACTGTAAAACCAAATGGGGAAAAAACCCAGTATTTCAAGGTGACAAAGATTCAAACTGCTTTCTGAGCAAATTATGATTATAAACAGAGAGAATTAAAGTCTTGGGCAATAAAAAAAGTTGTATAATGATTCAACATGCTGTCCGGCATTAAGCAAGAAAGAACAAAAGAAGGTGTCCCCATCAAGTATTCAAAACATAAAGGAACAAGAAAAGGAAAGTGAAAAAAAATTCCTTTTTAACAGGGGAAAATAATAGGAAAAATTACCATGAAAATACAAATACTCAGCCTTAGCAGGTGACATTAGGTTTTGTGTTGCTCCTAGTTAATATTTGGATGGGAAACTCCCAGGGAGCATGGAAGACTATTGATCTAAACTGGACAGTTAAAAACTATCCCAAAGGAAGGCAACAGCAAACCACTCCCATGGTGGTTTGCTGAAAAAACTGCATGGATATGTCCATGAAATCATCAGAAGTAAAGTAGATTTGAAGACGACTTAGTTTTTACTTTAATAATACTCAAGAGTAACTGTAGAAGAACTCTTCAAGTTTTTATAAGTGAATTATATAGAATGACACACACTTACAAAGAAACAGTATACTGGTAGTCCTCGACTTACAACAATTAATTTAGTGACCCTTCAAACCTATAACGGCACTGAAAAATGTGACTTATCACTGTTTTTCACAGTTACAACCTTTGCAGCATCTCCATGATCATGATATCAAAATTCAGATGCTTGGCAACTGGTTCATACTGTTGCAGCATCCCAGGGTCATGTGATCACTTTTTGCAACCTTCTGACAAGCAAAGTCAGAAATGGGGAAGCCAGATTCACTTAACAACCAGGTTACTAACTTGTCAACTGCAGTGATTCACTTAACAACTGTGGCAAGAAATGTTGTAAAATGAGGCAAAAGTCACTTAACGTATTCTCACTTAACAATATAAATTTTGGGCTCAATTGTGGTCGTAAGTTGAGGATTAGATGTATTCAGAAACTAGTCCCACTAGAAAATGATACTACCAGAGATGATTAACTGGCTATCATACTGGAAAACGCACATCTGAAATACCCATAGAACTACTAAAGATGCAGAAGAGTTTGTGAGTGTCTGGACAGGGTGAAACAAACTCAGATTAATTCCTAGCAAGACAAAATTGTTGCTCATCAATAAACAGCTAAGAACCCCAGTAATATTAATGCCACTAATTCTTGGTGGGGATCATGCTCTTCCCAAAGTGGCTTGTGACTGAACTCTCAGCTTCTACTAAAGCAACAGGTGAAAATTTTGATCAGGGGAACTTTTACCCATCTTTGGCTAATTTGCCAGCCACCTTAAGTAACTTACACTTTGATCACCACTTCTTTGATCTACTCTAACATCTGGGGCAGTGGGAGAGGTACTACTGGAATCAACTTGGAATTACAGCTGCTGCAGAATACAGAACCTAGATTATTGCAGGAATACCTTGCCAGTGCAGAATATCACCCATCTTTAAATTGCTGTATTTGCTTACCACTACTGTATGCTTTCAGGCTCAGATCAAAGTGCTGATTATTAAAGCCCTGCATGACATAGGCTGGGATAAATCAGGCAATGCCTTGTTAGAACAGAATCTGTATATAGGTCTTGAACATCTTAGAGAAGGTCTGTTGAGAGTCATCCTCCTTGTGAGGTTTATGGGACCACACGTTTATGGAGAGGCCTTCTTAGAGGTGGCTCCCATTCTTTGGAATACCTATCTCTAGTGATATGGACAAACAAGGGAAAGCCATTCAGTTTGAGCTTGCTTTTGTTTCAGTATTCTATTTGTTTCCATATGGCATATTTAATTCCATTGTCACCCACCCAGAGTCCCTTAAAGTGGAGTAGAATTGAACATTGAGAAGGATATACTTGTAAGATTTCCAACTAAAATTGTCAACAAGAACATGACTTTCACTTCTAAAATTCTACCACCCCTTTGCCTGAAGAAAATTATCCTTGTGATCTGAAAAACAATTGGTACTACTCTGTGGACTCCTGACCAGTGTGTTGCTCATATTATTTAGTCCTCATGGTGGGACAGAGGGCCACTTGTTCTCATATGAATGAGGTCCATGAGAAGACGAACAAATTTAGGATCAGGGATCTGTTACCATCCCCAGTTCAACTGATTCATTCTCCCTACAGAAGAAAGCATGACACTTATTGCCATAGGTTTTAGCACTGGGTGCATTTGCACAAAAAGCGCTCTTTTCTAGTTTTTCTTGAAATGCAGAGTTAAGAGAAATGAAAAAAAAAGTACAGAAGAAGGGAAAAGGTTGACTAGAAAAGAAAATAACTGAAGAAAGATCTACTTCAAATTCCATGCAAAAGAGTGAAGAGGTACAATGGCTGCAATAATGAAGAGAAACTGAGAAGATATACACCATGTTCTCCCTCCCATCCTCCCATGAAGCAAGCTTCCTGCACAAATACATTTTGTTGTTGCTGTTAGTTGTGGAGTCATGTCCGATCCATCACAACCCCTGGACAATGTTCCTCCAGGCCTTCCTGTCCTCTACCATCTTCTGGAGTCCATTTAAGCTCACGCTGACTCCATCCAGCCGCCTCATTCTCTGTCGTCCCCCTTCTTCTATTGCCCTCAATCTTCCCCAGCATTAGGCTCTTCTCCAGTGAGTCCTTCCTTCTCATTAGGGGGCCAAAGTATTTGAGCTTCATCTTCAGGATCTGGCCTTCTAAAGAGCAATCAGGATTGATCTCCTCTAGGACTGACCGGTTTGAACACCTTGCAGTCCAAGGGACTCGCACAGGAGTCTTCTCCAGTACCATAATTGCACAAATACATATAAAATCAAATATAACACCTGCACAGATTCCCAACCCCTTATGTGGTACCGATTATGAAAAACATTAAACAAAAGGGGGGGGGCAGCTATGCTCATTTTCTACTACTGTATGTACCCTTTTACCTGGAATTGAGCGCTGATGCTAGGTGGCTTCTTCTTCTTATGCAAATGCAGGAGGGATTTTGTGGTTCGATCATGCAACGTCATACTCATGATGAGTTTCAAAGACTTTGAGTCCAGTAAATTCTGCAGCCAAGGAATATTTATTTGATTAATTAATGTATATGCTGCCCATCTCACTATCAAGCGACTCTGGGCAGCTAAGTTAATATGCCATAGTTATAATTACAATCCCATGAAGGCAGGCACAATAATTCCAGCACCGAAACTACACCATTTGGTGGGATGAGTGCATTAATTTAATGAGTGCATTAAATTATGCTTCATTTAGGTTCTCATTTTGTTGTGAACTATAGAAATGGAGATACACAGGAAGCTATGAAGAAGAGTTGAGTGCTCCAAATCTTTATGGATTTCATCAGAGCACCTAATTTTGGTTACATGATTATTTTTCATCCTTCTCAAGAATTTGATTTTCACTTTATATAAAAACAGAGATTCACATGAGTCAGAGTTCCACTCAGCATTTCCCAAAATATAGTGACGTATAGTGTATATCTAGATAGTGTGTAATATACTGTTGCACATTTTTTAGCAGAATTCACATGCACATACTTTACAAAATGTAAAATAACTGACACAAAAACGCCTCCTCCCCTATATTGGAACCCTAAAACATATGGAAGCTCACCTTTGGGATGATCTGCTTTTGTTTAATACCTCTGTTCTTCCTGTTAAAACATTAGAAGTCATTGGAGTGGTAAAGTATTGTCAAATGTGCAGTTTGGTTAGTTCAGCAAAGCCACATCCTTCAAATTAAACCAAGCAAAGCAGACAAGAACAAAATGGTGGCTAAGCAGTTCTAAAGAGATGGTGGAACTGAGCTACAATGGGAATACTGATGTGAGACATAAAATCTTTCAGTTAATTCTGTGCTGCCAACTCATGAGATTTTTTGTCAAGCACTGAGGGTGGGCTAATGGGGAATTGTGTGGGGGAGTCAGCCTTAAAAAAGAAGCACAAAGCCATGGATTAGTGTTCCTCAACCTTGGCCACTTGAAGATGTGTACACTTCAACATGGCTACCTGTGGAATTCTGGAAGTTGAAGTCCACACATCTTCAAGAGGCCAAAGTTGAGAAACACTGAATTAGCTTATCCTGTGACAGAGCAGGACTCCGTATTCTTCCATGAATTTAAAAATTTTAGATTTTAAATTTATCCTTCAAAATAACTCTTCCTGACAAATAACCTCTGATATCAACAAAAGCTGACACTTAAAAAAGACTGTAGGGACTGTAGGGAGCTGTAGGGACTATCTTCTGTTTAAATATATCTCACTAGTCTCTCACATGGATATGCTTCCAAGGATACCATCTGAATAATTTATATCTAAAAACTATTGCAAGAGGCTCTCTAGATAACAGTTTTTCAAGTTGAAGCTGTTCAACCCCTGGCATTCTAGATGAAAATAATCTTCCTAAAACTGAGAAAACTACTGGCAGTCAAAAGGAGGCAATACTGGCTAGTAGATGAGTAGTCTGACTAAAAACAAGGCACCTTCATGTCTTCCTATCTGCCTAAATTCAGGGGACATTTGGTGAAAGCATCCGCCACCAGCCTAATGTGAAGCTGTCTTTTGGGAACCACAGAAAAATAGCATTCCCAGCTACCTCTTGCCATGGAACTGAAGAACTAAAAGAAAGAAGAGGAATAGCAATAGTACTTAAACTTATATACTGCGTCACAGTGCTTTACAGAGTCAGCCTATTGCCCCCAACAATCTGGATCCTCATTTTACCGACCTCAGAATGATGGAAGGCTGAGTCAACCATGAGCCAGTGAGGCTCAAACTGCCAAACGGCAGTCAGCTGGTAGTCAGCAAAAGTAGCCTGTAGTACTGCACTCTAACTGCTGTGCTACCACAGGATGCCTTTAACAAAAGGATTAAGGCTCTTTTTTTGTGCCTTATAACTTGCCTTAAAATTACTTGATGTAAAGGGGTTATACATTTCAAAATAAAAAATATGGTATGAAATAATGACCAGAATTTACTAAGTTGTGATAAGGAATTCCTTCTTTAAATCACAATGCAAAGAGGCTCCATTTTCTAAACACTCCTCGGCCTGTTTTACAGGCAGTCCTCGTTAGCAACTGACTAGTTTAGTGACCATTCACAGGTATAACAGGGACGACAAAGTAACTTTGGCGATCAAACCTTGCATTTACAACCTCCACAGGTCTGTAAAGCAAAGGAAAGCTGAAGTTGTTTCACTCAATAGCCTTTTCGCTTAATGAACAAGTGGCCGGCTCATTGTGGTTGTTAAATGAGAATTACCTGTATAAGATTCAGAAAGATAAGGTTTTTACTTGCATATATCCAGAATCTGAAATAGGAAAAACCTGAATGCTCTTCTGCAACACAGGAAATAATTTTTCTTTTTTGTGAAACATGGTTGAGAGAATCTATCTATGCTTTTCAGGCTCCCCTCATTGGAGATTCTTGGGGAAATGGGAAGGTTATCTTTATAAACAGCTTACTGAAATCAGTAAGTCAAGATCTGCCTGCCTTTGAATACACACCACATGCTGAAAGCCAGGCTATGCAGTTTTTATGTGTGCTGACTGAGGTATATCTACCACAGCACTTCTTCATTTCCTGCACATGAAATAGAGCCAAATTCTGCAAGGCTGAGAAGAAATAACTTCAGTAAGGTCCACAAAATGTGAGCTTAAGATTTGCACACGTTTGCTTATGCACTCCGCACCAATACCACTCTGCAAAGCTAGAAAAACTGATCTTCCCACCCCCACACCCCCATCTGCCCCGCAACATCCTTTTCTCCACAAACTCACAGGAAATGGCAACGGGGCTGCTGGTACCGGCTGAGTGACTGCAGGAGCCTGCGGGGATCTTCACCCTGCCAGGGCAGGCCCTTTATACTCCTAACTATTTGCTCATGCAAGTCCCTAAGACATGATGGACACACACCCAAAACAAGGCAGACAAGACACATGAACACAAATAAAGAGAGAGATGTGAAAGAGAAGCACCAGGAATTAAACAAAGGAGTCTCTATCCCACTATTGTTATATGTGCTCTGAAAGTGTCAAACAAGAGGTTTATCTCCTGAGCTGACCTCATCTTAAAATTTGCTCACCTTGAATATAAAACAGGGATGAATACCCTTAATTTGTAGATCTGGAACATGGTATGATAGAATGGGACAAAGATTGCTATTTTGGAGATATCTCCAAAGCTGTTCACATTTTGGACTGTGGAAGAAGATTTTATCCGTTTCAATGAACTAGTATTCATAGCAGGCCATTGCCCAGCTATCAATGCATTTTACATCAGAGACTATGCCAAATAAGATTGAGTGTCAAGCTTCAGTTAAATAAATAATAATTTGGTGATTTATTTATTCATTTGGCATGGTATTTTTAGACATGTTTTATGACCCAATGGTTGAAAGGTGTGTGAATTCCCCACAAATAAGAATATACCCCATAGATAAAAATACACTCCCTGATCGAACTAGTTTTCCAGATAGATTGTTCTGTAGCAGGAAAAAAAGTGTCTTTCTTCAGGTTTCTAGTTTTCTAATGCATGTATTCTCTGAGTAAGATTGCACACAAATTGCAAATGAACTCTGCTCCATGTTTAGTTCCTACAGTCAGCCTGGAAAGTGCCCCAATAAATGAGTGATCATCAGCCTTCCAAATCATGCAGCATGCTTGTGGACAGTTTTATTCAACACAAAAACTTACCTTTGCCACTCTCCAGAGAGGCAGAAATTAATAACAAAGAAAACCAAGAAAGGAAGCCAAGGAAAAAAGAAAGAGAAAAAAAGGTGACAGAAGTGTAAAAAAGGTCATTCCTGGGCAGAGGAACAGTCTTCATTCTTCTGAAACACACTTCTTTCCACTTCTTGTAAGTTGGCCCCATTCCTCCTCTACACATTTTAAATTTAAGGTAAAATCGCAGCATTCCACTCCAGCGTTAAAAAAAAAGGAATACAGGTAGTCCTTGACTTACAACAGTTCATTTAGTGACTGTGTAAAGTTACAAAGGTATTAAAAAAGTGACTTATGACAATTTTTCACACTTATGACCACTGCAGCATCCTCATGGTCATGTGATCAAAATTCAGACGCTCGGCAACTGGCTCATATTTATGATGGTTGCCCTGTCCTGGGGTCTTGGGATCACCATTTGCAACCTTCTGATGAGCAAAGTCGATGGGGAAGCCAGATTCACTCAACAACCGTGTTCCTCACTTAGCAACTGCAGCGATTTACTTAACTGTGGCTAAAAAGGTCGTAAAGCGGGGCAAAACTCACTTAACAAATGTCTCTCTTAGCAACAGAAATTGGGGGCTCAATTGTTGTCATAAGTCGAGGAACTACCTGTACACTCCATTATATCTGTATAATATATCTATGTTTTGAGTTGCCTAAGAGCACCCCAACTGTGAGTTTCAGTGACTTCTGGAATGAAGTTGGAGAAGAAGACAGTGACTTTTTTTTATCCCTGGTTTTCTGAACCAGGTCATTCTCTGCCCAGGATCGTGCTTCCCTTGCCACAGTGGCAAGCGCCTTTACCCACTTACTTCTTGCTTTCATATGAAGCAATGATGTCTTCAAAAGCGTTTATATCAAAATCCTCAGAGCAATCAAATGAGAAATCAAGTACTGAACAGCTGCAAAAAGGGGAACATGCAACGACGCTTGATCAACCAAGTAATAAAGCAGGCAGAAAGGCAAAGCTTCAGGCTAAGTTGGTCAGACGTGCCCTCACCCACCCAAGTTTTATCTTCTTATGAGCCTTTCCCAAGGTCAACAACAACAACAACAACAAGCAGCTGTGCTTTGGTATGCCAGGGAACTGATGAACTTCATCAGGAAAGCCGCAGCATACCAAAAGGAAATGAAAGTATCAGGAAGACTCAATGAACGTTCCCTTGTGTTTCTAGCATTTGGTGTCCCATGACTGCAAACTTTAACTGATGAATTTATATATGTGTATTTTTAATAGGGTAAAACGATATCCCTTAAAATTGCCGATAGGTACCATCTTTCCCTGAAAATAAGACTGGTTCTTATATTAATTTTTGCTCCAAAAGACACATTAGGGCTTATTTTTCTACTTAAGCCTTATTTTCCGGAAATATGGTACTAAATGCACCTGTCTGGCTGACTATCTTAACTGGGGCTTATTTTTGGGGGTAGGGATTATATTACAAGCATCCTGGAAAAATCATGCCAGGGCTTATTTTCGGTTGGATCTTATTTTTGGGAAAACACGGCATATCACATCTAACGTTGTCTACAACCTAAAGAGTTTATTCAAATCTCTCTCTCACACACACACATTTGACTATCAAGTTAAAATTCATCTCATTCATTATTTTTAACTGCCATAATACTAAGCTGCATGAAAATTCTGGTCTGCTAACAACTTATGCTAAATGTTGCCATTATACAACACTTCAATCAGAAAAGGCTGTGGGTATCTGTTTGTACAGGCTTCCAACTCTAAACAGAATTAAAATGGAAGCCTGTCATTCTAAAGTGAGCTCTTTAAAAAAATACAGTGCCAACCTAGAGACTTAGTGCCTCTCCAAGTAGCTGAAATTGTGATACTCATACTGCTAGGATGTCTAGAGAGATTGGAATCCATTATCTTTAGCCAAGTTAATTACCAAGTTTTAGCATATTAATTGGAGTGGTGATATGAGCAGGGATGGGACTGTGGATTCAGTCAGGCCCTACTTCCACCCAAAATTCAAGCACTGATGGGAAAAAAACTTAAAAATGTAAAAATATCTGGGCTCTATCAAGAATCAGGCAACGTTTTGTCTCTCTAGTGACTTTGTTTTCGACTAGTATTTGGCAGCCCCAGCCTGGAGGTACCATGAGAATCCAAGACAAGCGGACGTGATGGACTTGTCCTCTGTGAATTTGTCCAACTCTTTTAAGACATTTAAGTTACTACTGCCCCTATATCTTATGATGTCAAGAAGGGCTTAATTTTGACTGTTCCAAATCTCCTTCCAATCAGCTTTAATACCCTACAGCCCTATTCTAAGAAAGAAAAGTTTTTCCTTGCTTAATTTCTTCCTTGTCATGTATGATTTTATATATCCATGATTATGTTTCTCTTCACTTGCCTTTTTTTGGAGTTACAATTCCCAACATGCTAGTCTTTCCCCCAGCTTTTTGAACCCCCAATCATTTGAATAACTCTTTTCTTCTCAATTTTCATTCTTATATTCTTCTTCAAATATAAAAGTAGTGTTCCAGATGGAGACATTGCATATTTACAAAGAGAACTTACAATACTGATTGAAAATAAACTTCTTGAGGAACCTAGCATGGCATTTGTCTTTTTCACTGCTATCGTACATTAAGAGAAAAAAAAACACATGTGAATTCAAAGTCTTTACTTGACAATATAGTGGAATTAATTTCTCTCTTTAAACTACAGAGGCCAACTGTGTAGGATTTAGGTAGGATTACCGAAATAAGCAGCTCTCAAAATGGGAAAGGAAAGAAATCAAAATTTGATGAAGAACTAGTAGCAAAGATGCTAAGTTACTTTTGCAATGCACTGATTTCCTCATCATACTGAATTCCTCATAAGAGCTCTTCAGTCCTTTGTGAGAAGCAGAGAATCTTTACCATCTCTCTTCATTTTTTTTCCAGAGGGATTGCAAATTTATCTATAGTTCTGTATAAATTAATTTTAAAAACCTAAACATCTAGGGGCTATTTTGGTAAAACAAAAAACAAGATCAGAAACCGGTGCAGTACAAGGAATCGTCCTTTCAAAAGAAACCAGGACAAAGGGTAGAAATGTAACAATAATTAAAAAAACAATTAAATGTGCTTCTTACCGATAAACTCTCTCATTTGGGGTGTTGCTCTGTTGCAGTTCCCCAAGTGGGATCCTGGGTCCATGGCGTATTACCCCTAGAGCAAAGGGGAAAAACATCTATATTGGCATAACCTCCATAGCTTTTGCCAGCTTTCAACAATAATGTTACTTTTTATAAATGGGATTCTTTGAGTGGTCATCATGACCTAAGTCCTGCATGTGTCAAAACTAATTCAGAATCTTTTAGAGATTAAAAGACTGGCACCAGTATTACTGCATATTAAATAACTTAAAATGATTCCCAGTCATTCCTCAGTTCTTGAGGCTGATTCAGCAAAATCTGAAACCAAAAACAGCAACATAATGAAGTGCAAACAGAATAATGGGGATACCCAGGTGATCATTTGAACGGGTTACAGGTAAATAAGCAGCCTTTTCATATGATGGTCTCAAAATGTGAATTAGTAGTAAGCTGTTTATATAGTTGGTTTGTATATTAAATGTCATTTTTTAAAAAGGAACTCAACACAGTTCTTTCTCTAGTTTCCCTAGTTCTTTCTCCTCCCATTTTTTCCAAAGCAATCACCCAGTGGAATAGGTTGGGCTCAGGGAGAGGGTGGTGGCAGATGCATAATCATGATGCAATAGATGACAGGACTGCTTTGGCAAAGGCAGCATATCACTCTGCCCAAAAGTCCATCTTGAAATACTTAGCAAAACTAAAAGTCTACAGTACAACCCATTGTAAGTGCTTCAAGGTACATGTTTCAGAAGAGAAGTTAAATGACTAATTGCCCCAACACATAATCATCTAATAGGCAATGGCTGCTTTGTAGTTTATAATAAGGCCTTGCTGTTGCAGTGGTTCATTTGGAATATTGTGGAAGGTAATTCATTTTGCCGAACTGTCAAATATAGAAAGAGATGAGGATCGTTTTAGGATGGAGTCATCAGTGTAATAGAAAGTTGCCACCAATATGCGCTTGGAAAGAAAGGAAAATACAAGTTGCCCTGTTGGAAAGATAAGTAGGGAAATTCTTTAAGACCGCACAGTGGACCAGTGAGGTTGTCTTCCATGAAAGTAACCAGTCAGTCTGCATAGGCATTGACTCATCTGAATATTTACCTAGCTGTTTTAGGGCTAACAATAACCTCTGGGTTAATAACAGAGATAGAAGAGACTGAAAAAGATTCAGTGAACCTGTAAAACTTTTAAGTAAAGAATGTGAAAAACTGAGTTACCTCCAGTGGGACAATGATTGGGCTAAATAAGCAGGAAGGTAGATATGGAGCCAAGGAAAAGTCCAAATGTGGGCATTTAAATGTAACAAAAAAGCTAGGACATTACAAGTGTTCAAATCCTCACAATATTAAACTGCTGAGAATGGAGAGGATAAAGAGAAACAAGTGCGATTCTTTATCTTACAAAACAGTGTGTTGACTCCAGGAGTTATTTACCATACACAGTTATGGTCTTTGGGGAAAAGAAATGTGCTTTGTGTTGGCTGCTGTTGAGAATCTAAGCTACTGTTCTCCCAATGTGAAATAAGAGAACAAAAGAAGATATTTGGGAGGCTTGGGATGGTAGGAATGAGGTACACTGGAGATTTAATATGTTCACGATGCTCTCTGGATAAGGAATGACATTGCTTGCCTTGATGAAGGGTCTAGGTCCAAGATTTCAACCTCAGAAACTGAACCCTTAGCAAACTCTTCTTGAAACTTGCAAGCTCAAGAATTCAAGGAGTACAGGAGGGGAGATATATGGCAATAGCCCTCAAAGAGATCACTGGCTGCAGAGGGAAATATCCACAAATATTTGTGTGTCCATATCTTGGCCCTCCGAATCCCCTAATTTACACATAGAAGCAGAACACCAGTTTCCCAAGTCAAACCTTGACATATTTGTCTGAAATGGTATATAGTTTATAGAGGGGGTTGGACTAGAAGACCTCCAAGGTCCCTTCCAACTTGGTTATTCTGATAGTCTATTATCCAAAGCAGCAACTGAGGTCTGCAAGTTAACTTGCAAAGTATCACCTTGCCCTTCAAAGTTTATTCTAAAGCAGGAGTCCCCAATCCCTGGTCTGTGGCCTAGTGCTGGGCTGCAGCCTGTTGGGAACCAGGCCACACAAGTGGCAGGCGAGTGGGGAAGCTGCATTTGCACAAGCAGTGCATACACAAAGTTATCCCCTCTCCTCCCTGCTGCCCCCAGAGGTCCACAGAGCCAGAAAGGTTGGGGACCGCTGCTCTAAAGGAACATTCACAGATGTAAAAAATGGTTCTTTTCTCCTTGCTTAATAAAAACTTGGCGATGTGGGCAGGACTTCACCCACCTAGACTTTTCTAAAGCACAACAACAAAAGATATGCCCATCTGATGGAGGAGATATTTCACACATTCTTGGAATTTGTGTAACTGGCCCTTCAAGGCCACTTCAACTATAGGATAAAAGAGGAGAAGGAAGGAGTATTAGGGATATTCGGTATCTCAGGTTATTTATAACAAATAATAAAGGGAGGATAAGAAACAAATAAATTGCTCATCTTTACATTAAATAAATGAAAAGAACCCCAAGAGGGGGTTCCCCCATCACAAAATAGAAGCCAAACCAAACCAAGAGGAGACAGGCAAGAAAATGATCAATGATCGATGAAAATATTTTTGAGCAAAGTTCAGAAAATTTCTAGGAAAATCAGAAAAATCTAGGAAAAAAACACATTTCAACAAATTATTATCACAATGGCTTAAAATGACTGAAGGATCAGCAGGAGCCACATCCATAGATGCAACAAACAGGAAAACAGGAGGCATGGCTTAAGCTCTGAAAGTTTCCAAATGAATCTACAAAATATCCATTTGTGTGAATTGCAGAAACCACAATGAAGAAACTGGTTTGTTGGTTCCTCTTTGGATTATTATTTGTTCAGAAAGACTCTTAAGCAGTGACGGCATGCAGAAGGACATTTATAATTAATTTAAATGCATTTATTTGCTTTTGAAAATCAAAAGTGACCCTTAGTTGGCTTTCAATAATCAGAAATACAAATTTAAAATATAATAGACAACAGCAGTAGTATTACATGAAGTAGGTAAGTACAAACTACTATATACATATCACACGTTTAAAACAATTCTATGAGCAGATTGTGTGAAAGTCATAAACCCACCTTACTCCAAATTCAACTGATTTATATTCATCCTAACATTGCTTCCATCTTTTTAGATAATTAAGTAGCACAGGTCTGTCATCATCTGCCATCTAAGTTTGTTTTAACTGGAATTGCTGAAGAACTGGATTGCACTACCTGAAGACCAAAAGTCTTCTATACTCTTAAGACTGCAGATGTTGATATTTTGACTACTTCTGCTGTGCTCAGGCTTACCTGCTGTTTTCTCAGCTCTTTGGCGACCCGCTTCTGCAAAAACAGCCATGGCGTGGATTGCTGCACGGAGGATTGCCCACCGGAAAACAGCCACTGGATCCATTCCAATCAGCTCACGAACGTAAGTGCTGTCACTGCTGCGCAGCAAGGCAACAATATCTGGCCGCATATAATCCATGTTCTTTTCACGGAAATCCTACAAGGAAGAATGGTCATGGAAGCCAAGGCACATAGCAAATGTTATGCTCAAGGGATAGATGGATTTAACCACAACTCTGCATGTCTTCCTTCCCTTCTTCACCCTGCTAAACGTTGAACTCTTCAAGACATGCTTGGCAGTAGGTTCACCACTGGAAATCAATACCATAAAATATACTTTGGGATGTCCACGTTCATTTGCATTACATTTCTATTACATGAACATTGATGGCTGTGCAATGGCAATGGATTCTCTGTGTCCTTATTAAAGTGACTAATTGTTCAACATTGGGAAAAAAACCCTACAGCCTCAATCACTCATTGAAGACCTGGTGTTCCCGAGACTCATGACTGGATTGCTTACAGACATAAATGATGTATGAACAATGAAGAAAAATGATCATTTTTATTGAAACTCTTGTAAAACTTCCATTCCAAACTGACAGGATCAGATTTTTTTTTAAAAGGATGGGTTTTGGCCTGTTCCAACTAGCAAGGATCTTCTTATGACATTTTTAACCAGATTTTTTTTTTTTGCTGATTAAGCCATAAGCAATTGCTTAACATTCTGCATCTGGAATAACATTCCATACCTTTATCTGATATTTCACTTTGCCAGCAAAGTGTTGAATGATGAAAGCAGGTTCCAATACAGGAGTTCCAATGAAGAACTTGCTGTCCTCATGCTGCTGTTTGAACTTTGCAAGAAGCGTCTCGCTAGTGGCATGCGGAAAGCTGCAAGCAGCAAAAGAAGAAACCACAGGCAGAAGAAATTATCACTAGAGCTTAAACTTGGCAAACTGGGGAGGGGATAATATCAGAAGTTCCCAAATGTAAAAAAGAATTCTGCAGGTAAGAAGGTTGGCTGTATTCCATTCACATTTACTGATATTCTTTAATAAGCAGTTTTTATTACATCATTGTTGTTATATCTTTAAAAGTATTGGTCATTTCTCCTAAGAATTTTTTGTAAACTGAGAGGGCTTAGTTAAAAATAATGATTAAACTTTTTCCTAGTTTCTGTTTTCTTCCCAGACTAAAAATTTAGAGATTCTACATCCTGGTAATTCGCAACCTGTTGGAAGCAAGATTCTAAATTCTACTGAATTTGTGCACATTTCTTTAACTGTCATGTCATGGTAGCTTTGCATTTTTATTTGGTAAGTATAATTATAGAATAAAGGCTATCCCTTCTTTCTTTAATTGCTCCTGGTTGCATAATTTCACCCTCCACTATTAATGGGAAGGGGACTTTGTGCCTTCCCAAGCAGTGATCAGACTCCTATCTGCCTAATTTCACAAATCATACATTTTAAATGTTCAGTAGCAAATCCTGGGCTCTATCTACTTGTCCACTTGTTCATCTTTACTAGAAGACATAGTGCAAAAAAAATCCAGTATCATTAAACATAGAATCATCATTTTGGAAAATCCTCTAGTCCCATTTACAAGTCTCTCCTTCATGTGCTTCAATAAATATGTAACTTATATTTCTCCCCCTGATATTTTATGACTCTTCTTCCCAGGACTGTTCTGTTCCAAATGATTTAATATTTAGTTTTGGGGGAATACATGCTTAAATGTACTTTACTTCCTGTTACTTTCATATCCCTTTTTTTAAATATGTAAGGCTTATTAAGCTGCAAATTTGTGGACGGAGGCTGCACATTCTCCAGTCTTCCCTCCCTCTCAACTTCACATTTATTTAGGCAATATAGATGTAGATTTTCTCCTAATCCCACAGCTAGCTATACTTACTTGCTTTCTTCATCTAGTAGGTACAACAGACCAGTTGGTTTCTTGCCAATTAAATGGATGCAGGCCACATTGTCTGTATAGTCGATGTTGTGCCATGCAATCCCTTCACTCTGATACTCTTCCTGCAACAAATAAATGCTGGAAGTCAGGCATTAATAGCTTTTCTTTATCTCTCATACTATTACCTCTTTATGTCTCATAATATTAGAACTTGGGGTCATCTGACTGGCAGTTGAGGACAGAAAAACAAATGATCTCTTTGTGTACCGCATGGTTTAGGGCAGGGGTCGCCAACCTTTTCGACCTCGGGGACCACCAAACTCATAATTTTAAATCCCAAGGACCACTAATACGAATCTTTTAAAAAAGATAATATATTTAATATAAAAATTATTTTTATATTAAATATAAATTTAATATTTAAAAATAATTTTATTTTTTATACACACACACACACACATACCCACACACATATAAATGTTTATTCATTATAACAAAATCGTAAATGCTTAATCATAACTGAGGGACAGAGTGAAGGGAAAGAAGGGCCTCTTTCATCCTTGGGCTGGCAAAGAGGGAGGATTTAAGAAGCCACATGGTGCCTGGAGGCTGGGAAGATCTGGACGGGAAGGAACCAGCTCCCCCTCAAACAAGAAAAGCAGAGCCATCTCATATCTCCCCCAAGTCTGAGGAAACCTCTCCCTCCTTTGCCAGGTGTGGCTGCCTGGAGTTAGTTGGGGGAGGGAAGGAGGGCCCGGCTGGAATCACTGACGGGCTCCTAATAACCAGGCAACACCCCCTCACTTCAGCTTCCACATAAGAGGACTCCCTGAGGCTAAGCTCCAGGTTTCTCCTGTCGCTTCCAAGCAGAGAAGGATCCCTCCCTGTGTGGAGGCTGAAGCGGGTGGGTGTCAAGTCCAGAAAAGCTGAAGCTCTCGCCTGCACAAACAGGCTGGTTATTAGGAGCCCGCCTTCCTCAGCGCTCTTTTGGTCTGGGCATTTGGTCTCTCTCTCCCACCCCATGCCAAAGGCAAGCCAGCCGGGCTTCTCCTTCCCTCCTACCCTTCCCCTCACTCAATCTTACTCCAGCGTGTGTTGGCTTTTCCAACACCTTTCTCCGTCCTCGCTTGCAATTCTTCACGATCCTCCAGGCCTGGCTTGCTGAGGGGGAAGAGCAGCCCTGACATCTCTGCTGCCCCACTCCAGGAAAAGAAAGCAAGCAGAAACAGCTCTCGATGGGGCAAAAGAGCAGAGATCAGAAGGCACAGGCAACAGAGAGCAGTGCTTTTCAAAGTTTCCGTCTTCTCTTGCCTGGGCCTTCCTCTTGCCTGTGCCTTCCTCGATCTCAGCACTTTCGCCCCAGCAAGAGCTATGTTTCTGCTCGCTTTTCCTGTGCTTTCCCTGGGCAGCGATGGCTTGGACCGTGGGGGGGGGGCAGCAGAGCAGAGCGCCAAGAGGGACGAGAAAATTGACACCAACACCCCATTCTGGACCTCTGAGCTCGATGGTGAGCGCAGACTTGCCCACTCTGCCCCCTCCCACCACCACCAGCCAGTACTTTTCTTGCCCTGGGCCGTCCCTACAGCCCGTGGCCATCGAGGAAGAGCCCAGGACAGGACAGGCAAACTGGAAGGTGCGAGAGTGCCGCGCAAATGCAAGTAGCGCGGTGTTCTTGCACCTTCCGGCCATCTCCATTGCTGCTTCAGCCTGCCTGTGCCGCCAGCCCCCTCTTGCTGCAACAGCACCATTACCTCATCCTGCCCGGTGAGGGCTGTGCTGCTTTTTGCAGGTTTGCACTCGGCCGAAGGGTGGGAGCCAGCGGGTGGGCGGGCTTTGGGGGGGTGCTTTGGGGGGGACATTTCTCTGCAGCCCACCAAAATTTTCTCCACCGGTTGGTGACCACTGGTTTAGGGAGTATCATATAAAGTGACAACCATAAGTGGCTTCCTTGGATGAGAAAGAAGTATCTTACTGGCTATTGTGGACCAACAAAATCACTTCTGTCACTTTATTCTGGTTCTGAGTTTCTCAGAATTACCTGCTCATTGTGAAAAAGCAGAATGTGAATTAAATGGACCAGAGAGCTCTTATAATCTTAAAGCAAGAACATCTCCCTTTCCCAATCAAGATCCTCTCTAAGAAAGAAAGGTATATGCCAGCAATTACAAACATAACAATGGCTTTCTTGTAAATGACCATTTTGAGAAACAATTAGAAAACCCATGAATCCCCGGGACATGGTTTCAGAGATATTTCATTACCAGATTCCTCAGTGCCTTCAACAATGGCAGAGCTTCTAATGTTCTTAATGTACTTGAATGTACTTGAAAAGTTCTTAAAAATTTATGGAGCTATTGAGAGATGCATCTGCCTTGAAAGCAGCCCATGCTGCACAAAACATTAGCAACTGACCATAAAAAACATTTTAGAATGTTTTACATTGTGCCATAAAATGCTTTCTGATAACATTTGAGTCATACAACATTTTGTAAAATTTGACAAATGTCAATTCCATGGGAGTCACGGGCCTCTGATTTTGGACACAACCTGTAAGTTAGCCCACTTGAAGTACCTTGGTTCAAAACATTTTGCCCTACAATGCAGTTTCACCTCATTATACATTACAGACAGAAGAGTTTAAGTAGTATATAGATACAAGGGAAGCAATAATGCTACCTGTATTCCCCGAAGAACTCATGACTGCCTGTATCTCCTGACACTCTGGGAAAAGGAGGTTTTAATGAAGGTTTGTTGCTTATGTATTAATCTTAGATAAGACATTGTTTTTCAGCCTAACTATCTTGAGAAACAGCTATTAAAATATTCCACTAACACAGGGCTGTCAAACTCCTGGCGGATGCATCACACACTGGCCATGCCCACACCTGGTTTAGTGATGGGGAAAAAAGTTCTGATATGTCCCATGACACCGCCATGGCAACTTGAGTTTGACATCCCTGCACTAACATATTCCAATCTATTACTGAGTCCCTCTTCCTTTATAGGCAGACCAGATTGCTTCATACAATACTAGGGGTGAAGGGGAGGACATTTGACAGCTGGGAATATGTTTGTTGTGCCATCTCTGCTTTCCAAAGGCCATGCAAATGATGCTCAGATCCCTCCAAGACACCCTTTTCAGCTTGGGTCTGAATAGCTTCATAACTGTACTATTTAATCTATTTTTCATGGTTAGATTTGCATATTTAAGAGAGACTATAAAAAGTTTTAGGTTAGAAAGTAATTTATGAACACCATACTTGAGTAGAAAAAGTAAAATATAGAGATTTGCAAACTGAAATGTCAGCAAGATCTCAAATCCCAAATCAATATTTCTGTCATTCAACCTGTTTTTATACATATTACCTTGCTGTAAAGTTTTTTTAAAAACATTTTTAATCTGCAAAATAAAGAGCATAAACCCTTCTGTTTTTTTCCATCGCTTACCTGTTCAAGCTTGAAAATATGTTGATTGAAGTAATACTGCAACTGCTCGTTTGCATAGTTTATGCAGAACTGTTCAAAACTGTTTGTTTTGAAGTCTTCAAAACCAAAGATGTCGAGCACCCCAATGGACAAGCACTATGCATGGGAAGGGATTGGAACAGAATCAGGAGAATGGCATGATGTGCTCAAAACTGAATATGCTGTAAGTGGTCCCTTCCCAAAATCAGACCCTCTCTATCCATTGAAAAACACTAGCCTGGTGACAGGCAGTTCCACAAGCAAGAATCATCTGTTTCCTGGAAACATACCGTAACAGACTCTTCCATGTCCTTCTTGTTGAGAAGTGCGTGGTTAATTCGCAGAACGATCCAGTCAAAGAGGGCACTGTACAAAGACTTAGCCATAGAATCACGAGCTGTGATGGCCTGCAAATTAAAAACACCAAGAAAGCTCCATTATCACATTCCTTTTCTCATTTATTTATTTGTTGGTTTGTTCAATTTCTATGGCCGTCCATCTCAGTCAATGACTCTGGGAGGCTTATAATTCAAAACAATACATTACAATACAATACATTAAAAAAATTAAAAATTTTTTAAAACAGTAAAAACCATAGCCGGGAAATGGGACCCTTGACACATTCATCATCCTAGGCTCAGGAACAAGTCAGGTTTTTAGGGCTTTATGAAACTCTAGCATAGCTGGGGCCATTCTGATCTCTGAAGGGAGGCTATTTCATAGAGCAGAGGCCATTGTGGAAAAAACTCATCTTCTGATCCTCGCCAGCCAACATTCTTTGGCTGATGGGATCTGCAGCATGCCCGTTCTGCTTGATCTAGTTCAGGGTTGTCAAACTCAATTTCATTGAGGGCCACATCAGAGTTGTGTTTGACCTTGGGGGGGAGCAGAGTGGGTGTGGCCAGTATGTCACTTGTGTCAGGGGCACTTGTGGTGGCCTGAGTGCTCTGCCAGTGAAAACGGGTTCCCAAGCTCTGTTTTTGGCTGTGACGGCCTCCTGCAACCCTCTGCCAGTGAAAACGGAGCTCGGGGGTGGGGCACACACGGCCCTTGCAAGCTCAGTTTTCAGCTGGGATGGCCTCCTGCAACCCTCTGCCAACAAAAACATTTTCGCTGGCAGAGGTACCTCGAGCTGGTCCTTCCCTCTTTCCAGGGCATCTAAGCACAACACGCGCAAGATCCAGCCTCCGTGCCTTGACTTTGGCATCCCTGATCTAGTTGGACAGGTAGAGCTTCTTGAAAGAAAGAGATCCTTCAGGTAATCCTTACTGTTCCTGAGTCTTTCTAAGGGACATGAAAAACTGAAAAAAACCCACTAAATATTACTACATTTTTACTCATTGGTTTCAAAGGAACCATCACCATACTTATATAATCTATATTTTCCAATTTATCCTCCCTGATTCCAATTATGCCTCTCATAATTGCAAGAACCCTACCATCTTTTAGGTATAAGCAGAAAAAAAATTAGGACTGTAGAGGGCTGACACTTGGTGGGGAAACTAATTACTTAAAATAATCTGCTATTTAAGCAATAGCCTCTGGTGATTGGAAATTTGTATTTTGATGCTGCAATATAGATTTGTTTTCTTTGTGATGTTACTGAATTTTAATAGCTTTATTGCTTCTTGACTATATACTCTCAGAATTGTTACAAGATATCCTATAAATATTATATATGAAAAAATAAAGTTGCCCTTGCAATTAGAGCCATTTGTAATTTTATTTATTTATTTCTTTAAATCTTACTAACCCCAATCTACCATTAGGAACTCACCTCATTGAGGCTATATGGAAGGATCAGTTTATCATTCACTGTCACCGTTTTTCTTTTTGTCAAGACTTCCACTAAGGTTTCACGTTTGACCTGGGAGAAGAAGAGCTGAAATTAACAACCTGACATGGAAATACAGGATGAAAATGATCTGTAATTATCCATTACTTCTGAAAATCAAAATTCCTGTAGGATCTACTTATCCAGTCCCTATAAAATTGTTGCAGAAAATGGAGAATCCTCCCCGTTGGTTTTAATCTTAAGCTTTGAAGCAAGATGGTGCAAATGACAAAATATAAATATCAAACCTTCCTTTTTAAGGGAGATTTAGCGTGCAAATATTTATAGATTTTTTTGTATTGTTTTCCATTCATTTCCTAAGAGCCTTGATTCACATGCTTGGTTTGCCACCCACCCTGAAATAGGACTAGATTGGACCAAGACTACTTAAAAGTCTACCTTTTTTGTATATCAATGTTCAAATTGCACTCAATCCTGCTTCAAATGCATTCACAGATCAAGATTTCATGTATCTGTTTGGATCAGGATCTAATAATGGCAACAATTTCATGAAATATTCTTTCATGTATTTTACCTATTCAGTATACCAGTATTACCAGTATAACCTTGGTACTCATCGTTAATTGATTCCGGGAGGCGCAATTCAAAAACAGAGAGTACCAAACAAATTTTTCCCACAAGGAATAAGTCCGAGGCATTCACAAGGCAGCCGACACTGACCAATTCTAGCTTGTGCACTGAGTACTAAACAAATGATGAGTACCGGGACAAAATTTTGATGTCAAAATGCATTGATGCGTTGAAATTCAATGAGTTTCAAAATAGTTGAATACCAAAGTACCACTGTATTCTTATATGTGCATTTTCAATGCTATTTAAGAAGGGCAAAGTTAATGATCTTTTTTGTACCCAATGATCAGGGGTGTCTACTCTGCCCAAGACAATACTCATGTAGAAAGATATGAGGTACCTTCAGAAGCTGTGAGAGAATGTCTAGCACTTCAGGGGGTCCCACTTCCAGCCCCTCATCTCGACCTGCTGCCTTTTTCTTATAAGTAACATTTCCCAGGTAGAGAATGGCAGAAAGCACTGAAAAAATTCTGTGGAAGTGAAAAGCAGGATAGTTTTATCTTTCAGATGAAGAATATGTTTACTGAGTGTCATACACATTTGTCCATTAGAATGTGATAAGAATGTACATTTCTTTAGGTATGAGTCTTTAACATAATTTTCTCTCTTTTGATTAGTTTCATATAGTTTTGTTCACACATTAATGGAAAATGTCATCCTATAATATATGGTGTATTCTTCTGTGTGTGACTGAAAACTGAAAGGAGACAGCTGAAGCATAGCTTACTGTTTCTTTGTTGCTGGAAGAAAACCAACCATTTCCATTGCTTGCTTTAACCGTTCAAAATCATGCTGGAGGTCTTCTCCATCTTCAATTTTCAAGTTATGCTGTGAATAAATCCAAACTTGCAAGTATAAGTAGGAATATCTACTACCAGCAAAATTTACCACAATTGTCCTATGGCAATTCTTTTTGTAAGCAATTCTATTTGACTACAGCTGTAGAAGTGGGGAAGGGACTATTAAAGGAATAGATTCTCAGTTGCTAGAAGAGAACCATATAGAAGTACCATTAACAGAAGACTTAGCCTGTGTCATGAAAAAGCAGAGTATAATGTCAAATATAATAGAACGGGATTGAACTTCTGCTGCATTTCCCTGGTTTGAATCCCCTGGTGGAATCATGATTGTTTTAGTCCCTAAACCAAATTTAAATGGAATAGAATAATCTGTTTCCTACCAAAGTTACTTGGAGAACTAAGAACTATTCCATTCCTTTGCCCATTCTAAAAAATTTTTCAATAGCAAAAAAGTATGTCAGGTGGTAAGAGAGAGACCTAGCACAATTGTTCTTCCCTTACAAATCATTCATTACAGCATAAGGCCCTCCCCACACCCTTAAATCAGCCATAGGTTAATCTAGTAGTTCAACATTTTGTTTCACAAAGTTAGTAATCTCAAAAATCTTGGTTTACTTTTCTGTGTAAATAAATAAAATTAATTTCAGAAAGATTTAGTATATTAAAAATTAATTTTGTAACATGTGACTAAAAGAAAACCATAGGTTTTTTTTCCAAAGAAGGCTTAAAAGAGTTAAGGGATATTCAACTGGCTGACAACATCTATAACATTTTACATGTAACAAGACATACAGCTACAAAAGAGCCTTGGTGGCTCAGGCTGTTAATTGCCTGCACTTAAGTTCCAGCTGCCTACAACTACTGTAGGCTCGAATCCCACCAGGCTCAAGGTTGACTCAGCCTTCCATCCTCTCCGGGTAGGTAAATTGAGGACCCAAGATTGTTGGGGGCAATTAGCTGACCTTGTAAAAATGCCGCTTAGTAATAAGCAGGCATATACAATGGAAGGGCTATTGCTGAGCACACTGGGTTGCATCCCAAAATTGTAAGCCGCCCTGAGTCTCCGGAGAAGGGCGGCATATAAATGTAATTAAAAAAAACTTCTGGTTTAAGTAAGATCTTTGCCGTTTTTCACTGAGGAACAAAGGAGGCCTGTCTGGGGTTCCCTTCCTTCCTGAGAGTGAAAAACACAGCAAAGCCTTGCGTTTGTCAACCAACGTCAGGACAAAAAAGCCTTTGTATACCTGGTTGAGGTAGAAGTAGTCTTTAGGCTGCTTGAGGTGGAATTCTTTGCGCTCTTCCTCGCTGGCACCAAGCAGCAAATAATAAAATACATGGTAGTTCCTACAGAAACAAACACACCAGCCTTTCATTAACAGTACTTGGGTCTGATTCCCAAACCCATTATTCTTACTTGGGTGTCTTCAGTAAAATCACTAAGATCACATAAAATTAATACCAGAAACATCTGATATCTATAAGGATCTTTTAAAAGAAACAATTTAATCCAATATTAATATGAACTTTTGAGAATCTTGTTTTCTGAATGACGTTCATGTTTGGGCAGAGATAAGGAATGTAAGGGCCTTTTAGTTGATGGCATCAATAGCATGGGACTCCTTCCAAGTGGAGTGCTACTTTTTACTCTAACTCATTTTTACTCTGTAATGTTTTAATCTATAAACTCCTTTCAACTGTTGAAGTATTTAATATGCTCTTTAGTAACATATCCAACAACGGCAATGCTTTCAGACATCTTTCTTGATAAATCCACACCTTCTTCCTCAGCTGACATTTATTTACACGAAAGTATACAGACCCCTTTGTGAAAGTATTTTAATCAAAGTAAAACTAAACAGAATTATGGCATGCTGTAAACTGATATGGTTCATTAGCATTCTAAGTATAAATGAATGCAATCCAGTGTATTGTTTTGAAAATGTACTCATCTGTTCAGAAAAGGCAAAGGTAAGTCAGACTTACAGCATCCTTTGGAGTTGGGAGAAATATAGGCAGCAACCTTTCTAATTTGTGCTCACTGAATGGGTATTGTGTAACTCAGCATGCTTAGCATATTATGTGAATAGGTAAGTTTGCCTACAGCAAACATTTTATGATGGTAGCTGTAACATGTTTTCCAAATCCACTGGTGATGAGCTTCTGGGCTAAAAGACTGTATTTTAATTATTTGGTACCAGATATTTTGCCAACAATTCTGGCTAATGTCTTCAGATTCCAAAGGAGCCATTTTGGATGGTTTGTCTTTAAAACATGCTACTGTTTATTATTTTTCAGATGAAACTGCTGAAGATTCTAAATTAATTAATTAATTAATTAATTTATTTATTTATTTGGACTTGTATGCGCCCCTCTCCAAGGACTCGGTGACTCACAATTAAAACACAACAACAATAAATATATAAAAAAGAATTAAATCTAGCGAGCCCAATCAGTAAAAACAATTAAAAATAAATTAAAAACCCCTAGGAGGTCAGTCCAGCCCAGCCTGTTCAAACAACCAGGTCTTCAGACTGTGGCGGAAGGAGCGAAGATCAGGGGCCAAACGGAGCTCCAAGGGGAGTTGATTCCACAAGGCAGGGGCCGCAACAGAGTAGGCCCTTCCCGAGGCACCGCCAACCGACATTGTCTAGCCAACGGCACCCCGAGGAGTCCCCGTCCATGCGCACATGGTGCATGTGTTAGTTAATTAACGGCTGTTTTGTTTGTTGTTTTATTTAGTTGTGACGTAGAGAGCTGGAAACCAGACTTGGTTAACCTTCATTCTCTTCTTTCTTGTTAAAGTTATTGAAATGTTTATAAATCTCAATAGCTTCTCTATGGAGTCATGCAGGATGATTTGACATGTTTGCTTTGAAAGATCAGTGTGTTTCAAAGAAAGACCAATAAAACACGAGAATTTTTTCAAATCGGATCAACCAAATTCATCTGGATGAATAACCAGGTCAAACCTGGTTTCCCAGAATTCTGATGACATGTCATTTGAATGTTAATAGAGTTATAAACAAAAACAATTTACCTCTTTTTGCTTTCTTGTTTGGGACATGATACTTTTTTTTGGTAAAGTGCAAAATGAATGTCACTGATTATGCTGTCTGAATGAAGCAAAAATGAAGTCTCTGTTACATAGTCCATAAACCCTTACCTTTCATTTTTTTCCTGAGACACCAAGCGAGATTTTTCAAGGAGATATTTTTCAACCACAGCCCTGGGAGCCAAGAAAAGAAACAACAGTGCAAAAGCAGACATTATGAATCTATAAAAATCTCTTTCAAGGCAGAACACAGCACGCTGCTCAGATAATTGCTAATGTATAGCAGTATTGCAAGGATTAGTTTTTCTTTTGAATTCTATTGTCCACTACCAGAATTAGAACTTGATGGAATAGTGAGAGCATGCATACAGCACTTACCCTCGGACAATGCCATTCTCCAAGTAGTTGACCTGGATGAATTTCCCAAAACGACTCGAGTTGTTATTGTGGGCTGTCTTTGCATTCCCAAAGGCCTGAAATGAAGCAAAATGACTTTATTTCCACTTATTATGATACAGTACTTCTGGCTGACAACTTTTCAATGTTTTAAGGCTCAACTCTTGCTACTAAGTATGTAGTTTAAAACCCTATAATTGAAAAGGGCAGGAATAAAATGCAAGCTTTACCATGGGCTATGCTTCCATCTAGTAATTGTATTTTGCCTCATACTTAACTAGGATATTAGGAGCTGTAGTGGTGCAGTGGTTAAAATGCAGTATTGCAGGCTAACTGTGCCCACGGACAGGAGTTTGATTCTGGACATCTCAATATCAACTCAGCCTTCCATCCTTCCGAGGTTGTAAAATGAGGACCCAGATTGTTGGCAGCAATATGCTGATATTGTAAACTGCTCAGAAAGTGCTGTAAAGCACTATGGGGCGATATATATAAGTCTAACTGCTATTGCTGCTTCTATTGCTATATTGGTTTATCTAACCCTGTATTGGTGAATTATTTATAGCTGTCTGAATTTTGTCCGAGTCTTAGAGATGCCAACAATGAACCAAGGATATTGTTTATGTAATGCATGTGCTCTGCTACTGGAGTACAGCTTCTACTGCTAGCTGACTAAATTTTAACTTTTTAGTCATTAACCCCCATACAATGGGACAAGTAGAAACATTATTTATTGTCAAAGATCAAAAGAGAAGCAATAATATAGTAAGCAGCACTTACTTCTGTAAGATACCTAGCCACCATGAGTGAGCTGGGCAGCCATACAAATTTTCTTAGTAGATAAATTATAATCACATGGGAAAGATGGTTTGCCCAACTTTTGCACCAATAAAGCAAATAGTAATGTGTGACCTTCATGTGATACAAGGTTCTGCATATTACTTCCCCCCATAAAGCATGCCTTATGACAACAATTATGCAAATTCTATTGTCTTGTTAGGGTTAGCTTACAACAATCAGTAATAATATATGTTCTCATGCTTGATATTTTAAAATGTATGGCATCATATGAATGTGGTTTGGGAAGGAAGAGAAAAAGAAGAAAAATGCTAACCTCTGAAATTATAATTAAAATATTTTCATTTATTTTCTTTTGAGCTGCTTATAGTGCCCAAGCTATGAAAGGTAATTGGACTAAGTTCTGAAAGCTTATCTCTCATTGGAAACATCTGCTGAGTCCAGATGGAAATTATTTTGCATTGCTAATCTTTATAATGCAGATACGTATTAAAGTACATGTTCAGGTTTTACATTACTCTTACTGTTACAACATTGTATGAATCATTTGCTTTTATTCTTATGAAAAATATTGTTTTATCCAATAAAAATCCATCTTCATTTCTGAAAGTTTGTACACATGGTTAGAGCTTTTCCAACCCATGTTTATGCAGAACAGAGTCTCTCTTTATTCAATGGGATTGCAATCAAACAAGTATAGATGTTGCATTAGCCCAGCCTTTACTTTCTACTAAATAAGTCTTTCTAGTTTTCTTAGGTCTGTCCAAGAAGAATCTTATGGATTTCTGTTTGTAAGCATATAGATTTCAAAGTGTATAAACAGCTACATGTCAATTCACTGAGTTATGTTCTTACACATGTTGCACACAGACAGAATGTTCAAATTCTATCAATTTTGAGGGTTGCCAGCAGATACCTCTCAGAAAGTGGGCAAACCCAATGATGGGGAAGGTGTTAGAAGTTTTTAAAGGTAAAATGATCTTAAACCTTGTAGTTAATTTTTCTTCCACCCTAAATTCCAAAATTAAGGGGAAAAGAGGTGAAAATATTTAGCTTCATCCACCTGAGGGAGAAGGATAGCTTTAAACTCAGGAGTTTTTACAAACTATACTTTTGCACTCTTTCTCTGCTTGCTCAATTACACTGCCTGTGATGTGAAAAATATGAGATGACCTCACACACACGGTATTTAAACAAAGAATAAGTTACCCAAAGCTGTGTTTTTTTAAAATCAGGATAGAATACCATTAATGATCAAACTAATATGGTAAATGTTGTTTGATTATTTTTTAAGATAATAAGAAAATTCTCCCCTTTGGATCTTGAAACTTCCTCCTCATGGAAAGCTAGTTGCATAAATTCTGGAAAATGCAAACTTATAGAATAGGATAGATACTATGAATTTCTCTACCTTTCTTTAATTCACCAAGTTTTATCTACCAGCATCCATCCATCATCCCAGTGGCTTAAAACAAGCAATTAAAATAGAGTAATATGCTGAAAATGCTGAAAAAAACTATTAACAATAAGAAGGTGTCATGTTCCAAACACTCTCTGGAAGAGCTGTGTCTTCATTTTGGGAGTGGGGAAGAGAGCAGATAATATTGGAGCTAATAAAACTCCTACAGGAGGCCATTCCAGAGAGCCAGCCATAATGATTCAAATTGAACAAAATGCTTTGCTAATTGATCATAGTGGCCAGATGGTAATTCTTAATCAGAAAGGAATTACTTCCCTAAAAGGGCAGCTGGACAACAATCTCTTGATGTAATAAGGAGCAGTAAGAACTGTCTGACTCGCTTAATGTCATGGAGCAGGCCTGAATTTGGCACATATCCTCACAGTATTCAATACATTGTTCTCTACTTGCACTTCAAAATCATTGCTTCTGCAGCTTCATCTATTGGAGGCTCTGTGAAAACCAAAAAACCACCAAGGATGGGCTGCAGAGAAAAACTATTCAGCAATGATTCATTAAAGGGTCAGGGATGCTGCCTTTACCAGGAATAATCAAGGCCCTTGACCAATTCACACACCATATGGTCTGGGAAATCCCTAAGCACCCATGAGAAACCATTTAAATCCAATAGTGACATGGCAGAACATTTGAATGTATCTAGTCCTGTGATGGGAAGAGATAACAATACCTGCACCAGGAAGTGATCTATGATAAAGATAAGATCCAGAACACATAATAGCAGCTCCAAGGTATTAATATGTTGGAGCCAAGATTACCTGGGACAAGCCTGCAGTTGCATGGAAGCAATGTACTCCTGGACTTTACTGGATCTAATCTTTTCCACATGGAGATTGAAGACTCCCCATTACCAAGAGCTGGCTGAAGGTCTCCACCACCAGGCCAGGACCCAAGAGCCCAGGGAGGGATCCCAAAGAGTTCAGGGTAGACAATACACCAAAAGTGCTTTTATTTAACCTGAAAATGCAAACTAATATATAGACATTCATACCTGCTACTTTATTATAGAGATCTTGGATGTAGACAAGAATTCACAATAGATCAATACCACCTGAGCAAACCTGCCTGAGCATGTTTCTGATAAGGCAAAATTTCAGTTTCAGTAATTATATCAAGCCTTTTTGTCCATCATCAAATCATAAATGGACCTGATGCTAGTCAGCAACAATTTGAGGCCATGCACCTAGTAATCAGGCCAGGATCCCCCAAAAGAAGCAGCTGGATTAGAAGGAAACTGTCACCAAATTGAGATCTCCATTTCCTTGAAACAGTTACCTGGCACCCCAAACCCACCAGCAATGGAATAGAATAGCGAAGTGGAATCAGCAATTTGGAAAGTTTTCATGCCAATTCCCCTCAATAGGGACTAACTACCTAAAATATTAAATCCGATACTCTTCCGTTCCTCAAATCCCACAAAATCAAAGTGGAAGCAAATCAGTACCCTAAGCTTCTTCCATTGGCCTTGGGCATGGAAATCCAGCCCTTTGGCTAACTCTCCTACTGCAGACCAGGCCATCCTCACATTTCTGGTCTCTCACACAGGGGTCATCCAACCCTAGATAGGCCAAGCTCCAGCTTTAAATCTTAGTAACACCAGATGGGAAAAAAGGACCAAATAAATGGTATAGTACAAGGAAGCTTCTTAAATTCCTAATCTATATTGAAAAATACAGCAACTAAGAATATTTGAGACAAATTGTTTTTAACCAACATAGCTCAATTCTAGATATGGACATCTGATAGGTTTGTCCTTAAACCAATATAAATACATGTGCGTACATGATGACCATAGTCATGTCTCCCCCACCTGCTCTCCCTAACCCCTAGCTGTCAATTATTAGTAGCATCCGGTATTCTATAGTTAGCAGACCCAAAAGGGGCTTCTTCAGAATAATTTCCTGTTTTGGGTGAGAATTACAAGTGAAGCCTTCAAAGTCAGCAAGACTTTGAAAAGTCAACTTCTGCTTTCTGCAGAACTATTGGAATAAGCATGTAGGCATGCTAAACCATCTTGCTCATTCTAAGAACACAAAAAGCTTTTTATAAATTGAAAGAGAAAAAGAAAAATATTCTAACAGTTTGCTGTATTTTGTAAAAAGCACAGATCCAAGAAAAAGGGGATATAATACTGTGATGAAGAACTGCAAATCCCATAGTTTCTGATATGAATTCAGCCTTACCAAGAACACACCGAGACTTAAATAATTTGAACAACAATTTCATTCAAATCCACTATTTATACCGAGAGTTTTTCAAAATGTAGTTTATAAGTGGTATTATAACTGAATGTCGTTATTTCAGTTCCCATTTATAAAAGATGACGATGTTAGCAATAAAGCATCTAAAGTGTATTCACCTAATGCACTACATTATATTGTGATTTGAATTACCTGGTTTTTGTGTTATCTGTTGTATCTTTTCTGTACTGGTTTCTCAATATAATGTTATAGCTTTTATAGAATATTAACTGATTAAACAGAGCTAGTTTGATCTAGTGGTTAAGGCACCAGGCTAGAAAACAGGAGACTGAGTTCTAGTCCTGCCTTAGCCATGAAAGTTAGCTGGGTGACTTTGAGCCAGATGATCTCTTTCAGCCCAACTCACCTTACAGGGTTGCTGCTGTGGGGAAAATAAGATGAGAGAGGATATGTTCACCACCTTGCAAAAATAATGAAGGTGGGATACAAATAAATAAATAAAATACAGAAATACTGCTACAGGTAGTCCTTGATTTATGACAATAAAACCCAAAATTGTTGTTAAATGAGTTTTGGTCCATTTTACAACCCTATTTGTCCCAATTAAGTCAATCGCTGCAGTTGTTAAATTAGTAACACAATTGTTTAGTGAATCTGGCTTCCCCACTGATTTTGCTTGTCAGGTCGCAAGGTTGCAAAAGGTGATCACATGACCCTGAGACACTGCAACCATCATAAATATGGACCAGTGGCCAAGATCCTTAATTTTGATCATGTGACCATAAGGGTGCTGCAACAGTTGTGTGAAAAATGGCAATAAGTCAATTTTTCAGTGATGTTGTAACTTCAAACTAAACAAATGGTTTCTAAGCTGAGGACTACCTGTATTGATACTACCAAAATACAAGCAATCCCCGGGTTATGAGCGTTTCCTTAGCAACGTTCAATGTTATGTGACCAACACCCCCTAGTGTTTACGAACAATTCCAAAAACTATGAATCTTGCAGCACCACAGCAGTTGTTCACCCTTACAAACAACTGCAGAGAAACTGCAACATTTGTTCTGCACTTTGCCGGCCAAAATGGAGGTTCGGAGGGGCAGGCCCACCCTCCAAACCTCCATTTTGGCCTGCGCAGGGCTCAACAGAGCTCCATTTTGGCCGGCAAACTGCTGGGTGAGGCCTGCAAAGGCCTAAACAGAGTGTTGGAAGGGCGCATGTGGCTGAGAGGCTGGAGAAAAGATAGCTTGCTAGATCTTCACATGGTAAGTGACCAAGCGTGGCAGGTTGGGGAGGGAAGCAATTGTGGAGAGCATGAGGTATTTCAGTGGGTCGGGGAGGCCTTGGGTGGTCATAAGCAGGTGGCCTGTTCCATCATTAGGCCCCTTATAGCCTTCCCCACCCTGAAATACCTCATGTATACTTAACAAGCTATGCATTCGATTAGCAAATGTGTGGGCAAAAGTAGGGAGTGATTGCTTTCAAGGTACAAGATTCACTCCCACAAAACCTCGGGTTATGAATGGAATGGGCAGGCTCCATTACATTCATAACTCGAGGACTACCTGTAGTGTATAAATGCAATGGAAGTGATTCATCTGTTCTATTAGCCTGAAAAAGAAAGATCAAGAAACATAAAAAGCAGACTCAAAACAGAAGTCTACAATAAAAAGAGACTGAGATATATTGACTTCCAGATGTTACTGCACTAAAGCTTCCAACATGTATCCTCACCATGTACAACCAATGGTAACAAATTCTGGCAGTTGTAGTCAGCCCATCTGAAAGGCCCTACATTTGATTTATAAGGTGATACTGTTACGTTCTGTGAAAAAAGGTTGTATGAATTTCAGCTGTCTTTTTCTGGATTCACTAGTACTTAGCAATGAGGCTGGGTGCAGACTTTAAAGGCAATTAGCGTCCAGCACCAAGTCTTGTTTCTTTATCTTCAGTTGTAAAAACTCACACAGCCAAATATGACTAAATAAGGCAAGATCTTTGAAAGCCAACACAGCCATTTACAAAAAAATTTAAAAAATATTATGGAAGGAAAAAAAATATGTGGAGGAAGCTATTTTGGAAAGGTTTAGAAGAGTCTTGTGCAGGAAAAAAAAGCCCAGCCAGAATTGGAAGAAAAGGTTTCATTTGAAAGCTTCCTTCCAGATCGAAGTCCAAAACCTCAAAACATTGTGAAGTTTTAAAACCACATTGAAGTCATCTTTAATTATCTCAGTTAAGAAAGTATTTACAAATATATATGTGTGTTTGTGTGTGTGCGCATGCGCATATTGAGGTACATGTATGTAAATATACTTTTGTTTTTACCTCCAGCACTGGTCCAGCTCCCAAAATAGTTCTCTCCACTCCGCTAGCATAACCCTTTTGACTCAGGGCAGTGAGGCAATGGATCAAGAAGTTTGTGCTTTGGGTTTTTCCTGATCCACTCTCGCCAGAAATGACAATGCACTGATTCGTGTGTTTCTTCAGCATAGCGTGGTAGGCTACGTCAGCGATGGCAAAGATGTGGGGCTCCAACTTCCCAAGTTGGTGGTTCTCATACATCTGGACGTACTTGGGGTTATAGATGGGCAGAAATTTGAAAGGGTTGATGGCAATGAGGATGCTGCCCACGTAGGTATAGATCTTCTGTTTCAGGAAACGCCGCTTAAGGTTTTCCAATAGGGTGGTCTCCGTCAAGTTGGGGAGGTTGCACATATCATTGAAATGTTGCCAAGGAAGGAAGCCCCTTTCAACCAGTCGCCGGGCTTCCTCCTGGTTCTCTTCTTCTGTACAAAGGGTCTCCTGGCCACAGCCTCCAACTGCTGTTCAAGCCAAAGGTGGGAGTCCAGAAGGATTTCCAAGCTGTGAGCCAAATTGATATTGACAGACCCCTGCCAAAACCTACAACCCGACCTACCAATATTCTCACGAATTTCTAACCAAATTGATATATCTGCAAACCAAGAGCCTTGGTGGTGCAGGCTGTTAAACGCCTAGCACTTAATTCCAGCTGCCTGCAATTAGTGCAGGCTCGAATCCCACCAGGCTCAAGGTTGACTCAGCCTTCCATCCTCTCGGGGTAGGTAAATTGAGGACCCAAGATTGTTGGGGGCAATAGGCTGACTTTGTAAAAAATGCCACTGGGGGGGGGGCAAAAAAAAGCCCTAGTAATAAGCAGGCATATACAATGGAATGAAGGCTATTGCTGAGCACATTGGGTTGTGCTCCAAAAAATTGTAAGCCGCCCTGAGTCTCTAGAGAAGGGCGGGATATAAATATGAATAAAAAATTATATATATATATATATATATATATATATATATATATATATATGTAGGTCTTGGTGTATTGGTCTTGTCCCGTAAGATTGAGAATACCTTGGCAACGTTTGCGAAATCTCATCTGTCATCTTCAGGCTGGTGTCTTCAGCCGCGTTCTCCTGGGAGAAGTGTGATATATATATGTTTGTTTTCGTAGATTTCTAAAGGTATGAGGTCTTGGTGTATTCGGGTCTTGTCGTGTAAGATTGAGAATACCTGGCAGCGTTTTGACGAAATTCATCCGTCAATTCAAGGCTGGTGTCTTCAGCTTCTCCCAGGGAGAACGAAGCTGAAGACACTAGCCTGAAGATGACGGATGGATTTCGTAACGTGCAAGGTATTCTCAATTACACGAGAAGACCAGTCCCCAAGACCTACATACCTTACCCGTGAAAATCTACGAAAACAAATATATATATATATATATATATATAAAACCAGCCAAACAGACAGTTCAAGCCCATGCAGTGTAGATACAGACAGCTTGAGCTCTAGGCCCAAAAGTTCCAACAATGACATATCATCTCAGTAATTCACAAGCGGGAAGCCACTCTTTCCTCAAACTGCAATAAGGAGACATACGCATTTTCTATCTATGGATTCTACTTGCTAGCTTCCTGGAGATATTTGGCTAATCACTAAGCTACAGGCGGACTCAGAAGTAGATAAATACTGTCTTCAACAATGAAAAGTCTACAAATCCACAGTACACTGAGTAAGACAGCGCCAAATCAAAGAAGAGCAGGGTTATTATATCTTGAAGTGAAATAATTTGAGTCCTTCCTTCAGCAAGACTGCTAAGGACTTAATCTCTCTGTATGACCCAAAGGTGTTTTTCAAAAGGCAACTGGACTTTCTTAGGTTTTTTTTTTCTTCTCGAAAACATTTCACTTCTCATCCAAGAAGCTTTTTCAGTTCTGATCCGTGACCCATATGATTGAGAATCTCCACAGAACTTTCTGTATGACTTTCCTCAGATATGTGTTACAGTACAGAGGAATTTTAGCAATTGCCAAAATTGAGGAAACCACCTATTAACATTTTCATTGAGGAACTATTACAATCTGCAGAATATAGTTTGAAAACAAAAATTCTATAGGAAATGAAAGTTTCCTACAGGATGCAGCAACAACTTTTTAAAATGCACCATCATGTAATAACTGGTTTATAGATAAATACTCAGTTGCCATGACTGCTGTATTCTATGTTCAGGTCCTCTTACTTTCAGTTTATGAGAAAGGGGTACTTGCCCTAAAGAAAAATGCAGAAAAATTGACAACTAAGGCTACTATACAAGAGAACATTAGTATGCAGCAAGTTTTTATCCAAGGATTTTTCATTTTTTCCTCTACAGAACAGAAACAAAAATGTGCATTTGAAAAATGAAAAAGAAACAGTAAGATACCTTGCAGACCTCATACATTTTAATAGACTCAATAAAGGCAATGCCTTACCTTTAGAATAGAATTTTAATTCAGCAAATTGAATTTCATTCCAATCTCATAAAACAGATTTAGCTGTAACACATCTCACACATCCCACTTTCTAAGAGAAAATTACTTTGCCTACATACGAAACAGTGGTTACTATTCTGAGCATGGCTATGAAACTGGATTGAAATCCAAACAGTCTACACTGCAAATCAGACTATTAAAAAACATAACAGGTCAAAAATGTTTTGATAGTGTAGGCAAACTAACTCAGAAAGCCTCCCTAAATACTGGTTATGCCTACCCCAAGGGTTGAACCATCTTCCGAAGAAAACTGATGTGGGAGGAACTGCATAAGAGATAAAAAGGGAAAGACTCCTTAAATATGTTACAAAAATGAGTAAGATAAAAATAGCATGTAAGAAACGAGCCATTGGTCTTACCTGAACCGCATCTTCTAGTTGTACTGGAGGAGAATCCAAAGCATGGGTAGTCTCTGCTTCTTTGCTTGAAGACTGAGTCGCTTAGTCCCGCCTCCTCCTACTGAGCATGCCCAGTTTTTGATGAAGGCTAAATGATTGACTTGGATATTTTCTTGGTGCACCAACAACATCCTTCCTTTCGGGCCGCTCGCAGTCGGTGTTGGCAGGGGGGCAGAGGTCGGCCCCGAGGCCCCTCACTTGTGGGGTGCCGCAGGGGTCTGTCCTCTCGCCCCTCCTGTTTAATATCTACATGAAACCGCTGGGTGAGATCATCCGAGGTTTTGGGGTGAGGTATCATCAGTATGCTGATGATACCCAGCTTATATCTCCACCCCAGGCCAGATCAGTGATGCTCTCTCCGTGATGTCCCGGTGCCTGGGCTGATGCGGTCTGGATGGGTAGTAACAGGCTTCAGCTCAACCCCAAGGCAGTGGCTGTTCTTACCGGCATCTCGGTCTTCATTAGATGTACCATCTTTGGTCATGGGGGAAGGTGTTGCCCCGTGGATGGGAGGCCTGGGTGTCCTCCTGGACTCACAGCTCAGTTTGGAGGAGCATGTGGGAGCTGTGGCCAGGGGGCTTTTGCCCAGGTTCGGCTGGTTCGCCAGCTTCGCCCTTATTTGGACCGAGATGCCCTTGAACGGTCACTCATGCGCTTGTCTATAGGATTGACTACTGCAATGCTCTCTACATGGGGCTTCCCTTGCGGACGATCCGGAGGCTTCAGCTGGTGCAGAATGCGCGGCGAGGTTGTGATGGGGGTATCCCGATACTCCCATGTTACACCCTCCTCTGGCGGCTTGCATTGGTTGCCGGTTGCCTTCCGGGTCGCCTTCAAGGTATTAGTTACAACTTATAAAGCCCTTAATGGCTTGGGTCCAGGGTACTTGCGAACGCCTCCTGCCAGCATCAATCTCCGATCGCCCTGTTGGCTCTCATAGGAGGGGCCTCCTGGGGTGCCGTCAGTCAGATATTGTAGGCTGGCGGTCCCCAGGGCTAGGGCCTTCTCTGTGGGAGCACCTGCCCTCTGGAATCAGCTCCCGTCGATCTCCGTTTGGCCCCTGACCTCCGCTCCTTCCGCCGGGACCTGAAGACTTGGTTGTTTCAACGGGCGGCCTGATGACCGGGGGGGGTTGGGTATTTTAATTATTTGGCTTGTTTACTGTTTAATCTTGTTTTATTGTAAATTTTCTCTGTTTTAATGTTAGCCGCCCTGAGTCCTTAGGGAATAGGGCGGCATACAAGTCGAATAAATAAATAAATGGTTGGTTTGAGATGAGTCCTAGAGCAACAACCACAGATGCTCTCCAGGTAGCATTATAAATTCTGTTGGTCGAAGGCCTCCTAGAGGCCTGGAGGGTCTGTATGACCTTGGTCGAACATTCTAACTGGCTCAGAGAGACCCTTTCAAGTGCCAGACGGTCAGTTGGAGCCACTGTGGTTCTGGGTGTTGTACTGCCCCCTGGCTCAAGGCTATCCTGTCTGGAGGGATTCTCCATGGTCTGGCTACCAACAGATCGACCAGATCTATGTACCACGGCCGTCTGGGCCAGTGGGGTGCTCTTCCTCTATCACTCTTTTGATTACTCTCAGGATCAATGGGCATGGGGGAAATGCATAAAGTAGACCCCCTGGGCCTCGGAAAGCATTGGTTCTTTCTGTCCCGTGTTGGGAATCTTGAATAGAATCTTGGAAGTTGCGTATTTATTGGGGGTGCAAACAGATTCAGGACTGGCCTCCTGAACCTGTGTGACAATTCTCTGAACAGGTCTGGGTGTAGATGCCATTCTGAGTGGTCGACTGTTGCCCTGCTGAGCCAGTCTGCCTGTACATTTTCCGTCTCCCAGATATGTGCTGCTCTGATCAACAGATGTCTCTTTGCCCAGTGGCCTAAGTGCTCCGCCTCCTGCATGTTTGGGAGTGGGTCCCCCCGCCTGTTGATATGCGCGTTGGCTGCCACATTGTCCAGCAGTATTAGCACGTATTGACCTACTGCACTTGCCTTGAATGTCCTTAGAGCCAGGTGCGTCACTCTGAGCTCCAGCCAGTTGATATTGTTTCTGAGGTCTGCCTCGGATCATTGACCCTGTGTGATTTGAGACTGGCAGTGGGCCCCCCAGCCAAACAGGCTGGAGTCTGTTGTAATGGTCAATCGATTGGGTTCCTTGAACCTGTATCCCCTGATCATTGTCTATGACCTCCACCACTGGAGGGATTGCTTCACTCTTGGTGGGACCCACACCTTGGTTTTCACATTGCTCTTGCCTTCTCCCTGGTAAGGTAATAGGAACCATTGCAAGGTTCTTGCGTGCAGTCAAGCCCAAGGTACTATTGAGATGCACAATATCATCTTCCCTAGTAGTTGTGAGAACAAGTCCAGGGCCACCACTGGTGCTGTGATCACCTGGCCTATCATTGTGTTTATGCTGGTCCGCCACTTCTGAGACAGATAAACCCCGCAAGAGTGGGTCTCTATGACTGCCCCCATGTGTTGCAGCCGCTTGTTGGAGCCAGATGGCTCTTCTCAAAGTTCACGGAAATCCTGTGTTCCTGTAATGTTTGTACTGTGGTCTCTATGCCCTCCCTTGCCCTTAGGGGGGAGGAGGACTGTATCAATATGTCGTCCAGGTAGTATTGGACGCATATGGGTATTGTTCTGAGATGGGCTGCTGCCAGCACCTTGGTGAACGTTCTGGGCACCGAGGATAGCCCGAACAGTAGGGCCCTGTATTGGTAATGTCTTCCTGTGTAACAAAATCACAGGAATCTTTGAGGTGGTTGGGCAATTGGGATGTGCAAATATGCCTCCGTGAGGTCTACTGATGTCAGGACATCTCCCTCTCGGATATTCCCCAGGATTGACTGTAGAGATTGCATCTTGAATCTTTTGTACACTAGGTGCTTGTTCACAGTCTTTTGAGATCTAAAATTGGTCTCCATCCACCCCCGATGCCTTCTGTCCTTGTTCGTCCTTTGGCACTGGTTGGACAGCCTGAATGCCCAACAGATGTTGAACTGTTGTCCCCATGATGCCCCCTTTGGCTCTGTCTCTTGAAATTGGGCACCTTCTAAAGCAGCAGTCACCAACTGGTGGGCTGCAGCCCACTGGTGGGCCATGAAAATTTTTTGGTGGGCCGCAGAGAAATCTCACCCCCAAAGTAGCCCCCCAAAGCAATTAATCCAGGCTGTACAGAAACCCAAGGCTATGCCGCCCACATGGCCCCCGGGAACCCTTTCCGCCCACTCACTCCTTACCCGGCAAACTTACCTGCTAAACTGCTATTTTTCCTTTTTCCGACCATCAGCTGTTCTGCTGTGCTGGGAGATTTAGATTAGCTAGGAAGCAGGAAATGGTTGGATGTCTTGCTTTCTAGCTAGTCTTTAGATCTTCGACTCTGCTTTTAAGCACAGCCAAGCCTCCCTTAGGACTGAAGGTTCTATTATTCAGTGCAGACTCACGGCAAGCAAATTTTATGTGACAGACTCAGGTAACCAATGGCTGATAGATCACTGAATGATTCTGTGAGCAACTCAATCTGCCTGCCTGCTTTACCTGCTTTGGGGTAGAAGTTGCTCTTTTTTTATTAAAAAAAATTCAATATTTAGATACATGGTGTGTTGTGAGTTAATTTTATGAGTTGGCTTGCAAGCAAATTTTATGTGACAGACTGAGCTAGCCGATGGCAGATAGATAGATATCTGAATGAATCTGTGATTCTGTGAGCAACTCAATCTGCCTGCCTGCTTTGCCTGATTTGGGGTAAAGGTTGCTCTTTTTTAATAAAAAATTCAATATTTATATAAATATTTATAATATTTACATACAAGCCATGCCCAGCCAGTCACATGACCACCAAGCCACACCCACAAATTAGGCCATGCCCACAGAACCAATTAGTGATCCCTGGGATTTAAAATTATGAGTTTGGTGGTCCCTGATGTCCAAAAGATTGGCGACCCCTGTTCTAAAGGACTTCAGAGGTGTGGAGAGAAATTCCAGAGCTAGGCCTTGTTTTATTGTGTTCAGGACCCACTTGTCCGTTGTTGTTGCTACCCATCGGTCGGCAAATAGGCCCAGTCTTCCGCCAATGGGTGCACTGCTTTGGTCGTTACTTTGTGTGGTGGAAGAGCCTGCTGGTGGACCCCCTGAATTGTTGCTTTCCTTGAAATTGTTGACCGCCCATCTCTAAATCCGGCTCTATCCAGTTGTCGGGCCTGCGCATGTCTGTGTGGTGTCTGGGACTGCTGGGAGTAACCGAAGCCTCCCCCAGTGGCTGGAAAGGACTGCCTTCGTGTATAAGGTGAAGGCTGCTGCTCTGCTTGGCCATATCTCCTAGGCAAGATCTTCTTCTTGTCCTTGGTCTCCACCAGCATGGATTCAATGGCTTCCCCAAATAGTTTGTTCCCCTTAACTGGGGCAGAAGCTAGTTTCCACTTGTACTTCAACTCTGCCTGCCAATGGCAGAGCCAAACCAGGCACCTAACTACCACTGAAGCTGCGATGGCCTTGGTAGCATATTTGACACCGTTAAGAGTGGCATTGGCTATGAGTTCCACTGTTGCTACAATTTTGTTCAGATCCTGTTGTGATCAAAGATCACCAGGTGGTACCCTTTCCTGCATCTGGTGAAGCCATATCAGGACTGCCCTGCTGAAGAATGATGCAGTTGAGGTTGCCTTCACTGCCCATGCTGTTGCCTGGTGGGCCTTCAGGAGGGTCTGTTCCGCCATCTTGTCTTCTCCTTTCAGACGCTCCTCCATAGAGGCAGCCACTGGCCCATCTATTGTTGGTACCTGAATCATTTCAGCCAGCTCCACATTGTAAATCTTTTCATTCCCGCCTGGTGTAGGGAATGTCACTGGTTGGTCCAATTGCCCTTCCATCACCTCCTTGAACAGCTCGGGTGAGGGCACTATCTCGCATTCCATCTTAGTTCTTGCAAAGAGGCGGTATTTTGGGTCTGAAGAATCTGTTGCTGTGGTAGTCCCCAGGTCTGCTGCTGCTTTGGCTTTACCTAGCAGCATCTTAAACAGATGCTGGCGAAATAGGCCTGTAAATGCTGGGGCCTCTGCCACATTTTCTTCTTCATCAGAAAGTGCTGTTTCCTTCTGCTCTTCCCTCCCTGAGACCGAAGCCTCACTTTGGGTGTATGACTGTATTGAATTGGTTCTCTGGAAATTCAATTCCTCCCTTGTCTCCCTGGCTAGTAAGGGATGCTGCTTATCAGGTATTCTTTCATCTTTTACTGGGTTAGGCTGATGACCTTGTTTCTCCCTAACCTCTGTTAGCATTTCTAACATCAGGGCCTTCATTTCATCCCTAAAGGAAGGCTCTCTGAGCCCTGCTCCTGTAGGGGTAAAACTGGCCTCTGGTGCCAGTCTCCTCCTCTTTGAGGAAGGTTCCCAACAATTACTGAAGCCCTGGGAGCTTCCCTGTCTCTCTGATGAATACTCACTCTCTTTCAGACAAAGAGCTGGCTGAATATACTGCTCACCAGCCCCCTCTGCTGTTGCAGTCCAGGCGGTATTCTCTTCTTGCTTAATTTCTATTGGTCTATTTGTTGAAGCGCGGGAATTTCCATTCCTCTCTACCTCCTTTTCTATTCTTGCAAAACTCTTTTCAATGGCTCTTTGTCTTCCTTAATGCCTCCCTTTCATCAGCTTTGGAAACCTTGTGAAAGAGTTTTTCTTTCTCATCAGTCATCGTTGTGGTTTCCCTAGTGACCATTACCTTGGCCAGACAGATATCCAAACTGGCAGTTCTATCCATAAGGGCCCGGCTCGCTCTACTCACAGTTCGCTGATTTGCTTTCTTTTTGTGTTCTTTTGAGGTGATCTGGAATCCAAAGTGTGACTAAATTTTCTTTTCTCTTGAGCACTCTTTCTGTGCATCTTTCTTGCATGAAGTCAAAAACTGGGCATGCTCAGTAGGTGGAGGCGGGACTAAGCTTTAATTGACTCAGTCTTCAAGCAAGGAAACAAAGACTACCCACACTTTGGATTCTCTGACCAGTACAACTGAGAAGTTGTTTATTTTATATTTGAAAAGGATAAAAATGACTGATACAAAGATAACACAAATTAATTCCACCAATATTATAAGCAGAGTTTGCACCAAAGGTTATTCAAATATTTTTTTCATCTCAAACACTTCTGTGCCCTAAGCTGTTTAGTATATATATGAAACTATTAGGAAAGGTTATCTAGTTTTGAAGCTTGGTACTTTCAGGATGCTGACATCATCTAACTGTAGGTGTGCATAACAAGCCGCCATGAACTCCGAATAAAAACTCACATATTATATAAATGATGTAGTTATGATTGCATCATATATGACACACTTACTCTATGTAACTTACAATATCTGCATGATGCTGCTGCGATGTGCGTGTTATAATTTGTCCTCACCCCACCCATTTTTCCATTAATGCCTACATACCCAGCCCTATCTTTTCTTGATATCAAAAATTTAAATCCTGATGTGATTTCATAGATAGTATGAGGGGAAAAATGTAATCTAGTCAAAGAAAATACAGTTTTTGCTGAGTTCAAAGGGAAATCAAGGAAGAGATTCAATTGCCCTGACTAGGATTATTCTTCCTTTTGAGTACAGGTAATCCTTGACTTAGAACTGTAATGGAGCCTGCCTGTGAGTCACTTGAGTGGACCCATTTTAATGACTGTTTTGTGGTAGTCGTTAAACAAAACCATTATTCACTATAGGCTGTTTTTGCCAAAAATCTAAAGTAAATGCCCTTTTTAGCCAAAACATCAAAACATGTGACCATGGAATGTTGAAAATGGCCATAAATAGGGAAAGGCATCCATCAAAACTAGCTCATAAGTGCTTTTGGGGGTCCATTGCAACTATGGATGGTCTCTAAGTGACCAATTATAAATTGAGGATTATCTGTACTCAGATACACAGTTCAAGTATATTCTTGAACTGGGATGTCCACATTTCACTGTGACCAGTAAGGCTTTTGTAAAAATAAAATGAATATTCCAGCTGCACTTTTTTCTAAAAATTCCAGATGTAGCCATGGTAACACGCCTCAATTACCTTATACTTGGATTACTGTAGGATATCTTGTAGGGCTGTCTGGTTGATATGTCAGATTCCCTTGTTTTAAAGCTTCATTAGCAACTTATCACTTATTGGGCATAATTTGACTTGCACATTGTTTAATATATTGCATTCTCCTTTACAAATCTGACCAGAATCTTTGGAAGATATGCTTTTCACGGCCTCACCATTATGGAGGCATATATAGTAAGAACATAAACTAGTCTTTCAAATGAGTACCAGGAAGCTCTGAAATTTCTTGCCAAGGTCAGATTCCTTTTTTCTGCATTATCCTGGTATTGAGAGAGAACATGTTTCACATCAGGCCATATAAACAGAAGCTATACTTTTTTTTATTCATGTTTATATGCCGCCCTTCTCCAGAGACTCAGGGTGACTTACAATCTTTGGAGCACAACCCAATGTGCTCAGCAATAGCCTTCATTCCATTGTATATGCCTGCTTATTACTAGGGCTTTTTGGCCCCCCAGCGGCATTTTTACAAAGTCAGCTTATCGCCCCAACAATCTTGGGTCCTCAATTTACCTACCCCGGGAGGATGGAAGGCTGATGCTTGGATGATGTATCTGTTTTACCAGTCCTAATTAGATTTTAACTGCATGTGTACAAACACACATTTTATTTTTGTAGAGCCATTTCCAGAAAGTTTTGGCAGAGAGTCATTATATATTAAGTATTTATATCACAACTGAAATATTTGTAATCTAAATAGTATTCCTCTCACTTGTCAGATCAATAGCCTCTCATTCTGATGTTAGATAGCAGAGTCCCTCTATATCTGAGGTTAAGGGTAGATCAGAAGTGCAACTACAGGAAAGTATATTGACACAATACAAAGAAGGACACAACTATATTAAGAACCCTACTATAAATTCATTTACCAAACTGGCAACTGAAAAGAGAAATCAAAAAAGAAAGGCTTTGTTTTTCCTGGTGTAAGCTTTGCCAGAATGAACTGGCTGTAGCATGACGGCTAAACAGTTCTATTTAAGGAAAAATTAAGAATTAAGCAAGCTGTCTATGCATATCCAAAGGGAAACGTCAGTTTTCAAGGCAGAAAAAGTCATTCCTTATTTCCTAGGGAATATATGACACATGGGAGATTACTTCTGCTTTTAGTTAACCCACGCTGCTACCTCAAAGGGAAGCTGAAACAGATGAAACAGGCTGAATATGTATGTGGGATAAGAATAAATGTGACCATTTCAAACATTTTTCTGCCAAAGACAAACTATAAACTTATAAGAGAAAAAAAAAGGGGGGATCTATTTGTGACTTAGAAAACATTCTGCAATATATTTTTATTGAATTCTTCCAATTTTAAAGGTTAAAATCCAGACTGGTTCCTGTGTGGGCTCATGTTCTAATCTTTTTCAGTTAGCTGATGTACAATTTATAAAGAAGAGAATCTTTAACTTGCATATCTTATGGCTACAACAAAACATGGTAGGGCATATCCCCCCAGTCCATCCAAAGCAGTGGTTTGGTCTACATAAACCCATAATTTTAAATTGCATGCTTAACTAGTGAATCATGCCAATGCTAAAATGGGAAAGCTAACATTATAACAAAGTAGCACAGGAAGGAAGAAAAAGAAAAGGCAGTATGGCCATTTCAAGAATCCTTCATTTTTATATAGGCATTTTAGCATATATTTATATAGCACCTTATTGCAGGCTCAATTCTTAGCAGAAATTAAAGACTTCTGCAGATTACAGTTAACAATTTATTTATTAAATTTGTGTGCCACCCATCTCACTGCAAGGTGACTCTGGCAGCTTACAACATCATACAAGAGACAGATGAACAGACGGATGGATGGAATAGAAAATGGTAAGAGAAAAAAAGAAACTATTAGAAAACTGACCAAGCTGCAGAAAAATTATAGAGACTGGAATAGTTCTTATATGGAAAATGTTGGAAGATATAGCTTTTCATTACTATATATGGGGTACAGAAAGAGAAGACTTGGCAGAAGAATACACAATAATTATAATATGAATAATGTTTTCCTTATTGCTCTTATGATAATAAAGCCTATTCAGTCAAACTGACTACTGGAAGAATCAGGACAGGTAAAAATATGTGTTCACAGCTATGGAACAATCTTGCATGATGCTTACAAGAGCCCTACTAAATCCTTCCCCATCCATGCTTCATTTCACCACTGAGGGGAAGTCAGAAATAAACATACAGCATCTGTTTGCTCTATCAATGCCAAGGACATCATGTTGTATATACATGGATACAGAAAGGCATCCTAGGTTTATTAACCTAGACCAATAGCTGGGGAATTCTGGGAGCTGAAATCCATCCAACTTAAAAATTGCCAAAGTTGAGAAACATTGTCCTAGATACAACAGCTGCCCGGTTACATTGAAATATACATATACATGTATTATATCCTGAAAACTGCTTGGTTTCTACATCTCATTAAAAATGTCATCCTTTGTCAGAACTGAACTCAGCAAACTAATCCTTTCCTCTTTATTTTGGAATCTAAATAGATAGCAATAGCAATGCTTTACAGCCCTCTCTAACTGATTTACAGAGCCAGCATATTGCCAACAATCTGGGTCCTCATTTTACCCACCTCGAAAGAATGGAAGGCTGAGTCAACCTTGAGCCTGGTGGGATTTGAACTGCCAAACTGCAGGCAGCCGGTAGGCAGCAGAAATAGCCTGCAGTACTGCACTCTAACCACTGCGCCACCGCAGCTCAAATAGATGCTTTAGGACTGGCTATTAAGTAACAGGCTAAAACTTTCTTTCCTTTGTAACAGGCTAAAACTTTCTCTCTTCTCAATCCTTCCATGGACTATACTAAACTCTCTCACTTCATTCCTTCCAGTTTACCACTACAGGGAAAACTGCTAGATTGGTTGAGAGTTTAATCCTAGAGACAGTTTTAAGCAGATATCCAGCAGTAACCATTTATAAAGGAAAGCGATTCCAAAAGTGATCTGGACCTTAAAACTGTTGCTTATATATTCAAGAGTTGCATTCTCTTAAATATATACCCAACAATAAGCACTAACCTTTACCATTTATCAATATTCCATCACGGCTTATAAAAAAGGAGTTATAAAATGCATAAACATCCAAGTCAAAAGGTTTATTCATATGTCTGATTATTCAGTTAGTCTCATTTATGAATCATTCTTTATCAGAAAACTCAGCCTTCATAAAGTTTCAGCCAGACATTTTCCTTTACCATTTTTATCAGGTAGCATTTAATTCTCTTTATTTCTTTCAGCTAGGCAATTTCTTTTAGGTTTCATAGCATGAGCTGAACAAAACCCAGGAATCTGACAGCCATATCTTACAACTCAGGAATCCAACATGGTGCAGATGTTAATTTGGGGGCTGATTTGCTTGACACAGAAAAAGAACTGAGTCAATTTCTGGGGGAAAAATGATCTCTTTGTTTAGTCAGCCAGTCATCCTCGAGACTCAGTGTAAAACGCATGGCTCAATTTGGAACAGAGAGGAAGTTATCAAGAACATCTGCCGACAAGCAGTGCTGGGAGGCAGGCAGATTACTTTAGGAGTAGGAAATAAAGGACCCCAAATAAGAAGCTGAGGGGCCTACTTCAAGTTCTTCTATCTGCAGACAAAACAGTTTCTGAAATTCAAAACCAAAAGAAAGAACTTGGTGAAACCAGGAAGATGCTTAAACAGAAGACTTTCTTTTTAAAAAGTGCATATAAGATGAACACTCACTTCTGGCTGGAACATGTATAGCTCCTATGTTGACTTTTTCCTCACACACACAAAAGCAAACGTGCACTTTTCATTGGTTAATATATCAACATATATTCACCCACAAAGTAGTACTGATCAAATAATATTCATTTTATTTACATGCCAACTCTGTTGTGATTAGTTAGAATACAGAAACTAATTGGATGTGGGGGAATAATACAGATTTAAACTCAATTCTGATCATATTAATCTAAATTTCATGTAACTATCTTCATTGTTGCCCTGAGGACAGAGGCATTTATCATGGATTTCACTGCCAATCATTTTAATTAGACAGAATGTCTTTAAAATGTTGCCGTATTTTTCAATAACGAAAATTTAAATACTTGGCTGGCTTTTTTAGAACCTCAATAGGTTGTATGAGTAAAAAACAATAATTAGCTGCAAAGATGAAAACTCAACAGCTGTCCAAACCACATGGGTGTGAACATTCAATACTTCATGAAATCTTGTGATGTAATCTTGGGACATGTAACTTCACAGCAGTTTCAGCCCGAGTTTGTATTTTAAACACAGTCAGATGAATTTCAAACACAAAGAACAGAAACAACCAGTTCTAAAAAGGTGTGTTAGTGAGTTTTTTGACATCTGCCAGAAAATCAGACACAACTACTGTAAGTAAGTAAGCGCACCAACGTGCCTACCATCCCTGTCCTATTGTTTCTTTTATTTTTCTTATATGTATCCATTTCATGTATTCAGAATTATGTTTATACTTATACCTATTATCTTGTATGCGATTGACAAATCAAATAAATCAAAATCAAGTTTCCTGCTACCATTATAACTAATTTCCATACATGTCAAACTCCCAAATGGGCGGTCTTATTAGTAATGTGTCTACTAAGCAAGCTGATGTAAGAAGACAGAGTCCTAATTGGAAATGCTCTTCAAAAACATTAGTATGTCAAGCACAATTTGAGGCTAGTAGGCAAAAGAGCTCAACCACTAACCCGTAGTCTTAATTGTAGGGAAGCAAGCAGAAAGAGGGGTGGGGCACATTTTTCAGTTAAGTAACTACCATGAAATTATAGAAACTAGTTCCCTTTGGCATTAACAGTTTTACCCAGTTAAGATGCACACATGTACTTTAAAAAAGTTTTTAACAGTGCATCAAATAATATTCAGACTACCCACTCAACTAAAAAACAAATTTAAACTTCAAATATAGAACTCTTCATTCTTCGGTTCTTTTCACTGTGTGAACATCCCAATAACCTATTAAATGGAAGGCTAGATAACAATGGAGATATCAACTCTCAATTTTCTTTCCCCATCTAAAACAGGATCATCAAGGTTCACTTGACAGGCTCCTTTTTCAAATTACTTAGAAAATATTTTAAATGCTCCTCATTCTTGACAAGTGTAGCAATATGTACAACATACACAACTTATTCTACAGTCCACAGATCAAACCCAGCTTCCTAACCCATGTATTTTCTTGAGTATGTGCTCATTATGGCATCTGTAACTTTCTGTCAACTCTCTCTTTCATTTATATTTACAATCAATACATTTCTGAGCCCCTCCATCTTCAATTGCATTCTTCTTCACTTCCACCTAAATTTCAACTAACTACTCAGGAAAGCAAACTCAGTCATTTAATATACCCTCAAGAATATATGAAATTTCACAACTCTTCAAACTTCAAATGCTTTTTTCTTTTAATGTTTAATGTTTTCCTGACTCCAAGGTACCCCCCCCCAAGAAAAAGTCATTACAGCCAAGCCACTTCTAAGCAATCCCATCCTTCAAGAATCCTTTCATCCACAATCCCACCTACTAACCAATCAACTCTGCATTTCAAACATGCATCACACCTTCACTCTTTCTGAATTCATTTACCACTGAGAAAAAAAAACAACCCTGACCTACTTTAGGGGTATACTAAAAACACCCTTCTCCTTTCCACTGGAACATTTTTTTATTACTCTCCCCCAGTGTCACAGAAAAGGCCATCTCCAGAACTGGAAGAATTCCTGCTTCCTATCTATGATGCATCTGTGATAGGAAGACCAAAGATCCTTGTCTCTTTTCAAACAAAATTCTCTCCCGCTCTGGACAATTTCTCCCTTCTGCCCCAATGTGTAGGACCGTCTGCGCCACACAAACCCTTGCAACTACACTTGAGCCAACTATATTGTGCAAAACACAGCCGATGTGGTTAGTTGAATGGCTCGGGGTTATATAAAAGAAACACAGGAAATTGTGTTCATTAGATAGAAAGAATGGCTAAATTAACCCTGGCTAAAAGTGTCCGACAAACCCAGCCAACAGTTCAGCCTTTTTACACGCTCATCATGAACTGCCGAATCTCACTTCGGCCAAATCGCCTTGTCCAACTTCACCCCGGTTGGAGGGTTCAGGTGTCTGGTGAGAAGGCTGGAACTCGGGCTACGTTACGATCAACTCGATCTCGAAGCTCTCTTGTTGCAGGGACCGAGACCGGCTCCCCATACCATCTCCCCTGGGACCCCTTACCCGCGAGCTCCCAATCTCCGCAAGAAGAGGCTCCCCCACCCCCACGCCCATTTTAGCAGAGCTCCTCTCCAAGCTACCTCCCTGTCGCAGTGAACATCCCTCCCTCTCCGCCGCCTTCCCCAACCGCCCCGCTACCTTCTTCCTCCCACCCAAACCTCACCGCCCCCACCCGCTCAGCTCACGAAAGAGAGCGGCCGGACTCCTTTTTTCCCCCTTCACCCTTACCTGGACCAGAACGCAGGCAAAGCAGGCCGCGGCTCCAATTGGCGACTCCCTCGTCCTGAGCCAAACCAGCCTAGGCGACGGAGCCACCTCCGCCTCCTCTCCCGCCCGACCGCCTGCCCGACCGCAAGCTGAGACGGCGCGAGGCACTTCCGGGTTGGTGGGGAGGGAGAGAGAGAGAGAGAGAGAATATCCCCTCCGGCGCACGCGCACCCAGCAAACTTGGTGGGAGGGTGTGGGGGGTGAGAGGAAAAGGCAAAGAACTGGGAGCGGAAGAGGCGAAGCGCCCTTTTGCCTAAAGCGGGTCGAAGCGGGTGTGTGGTTCGCATGGCACTTCCAGTCAGTCCGTTGGTGCTGGAAACTCTGCTCTCCAGATCACCAGAAAGGGCTCTGAGGGTGATTTGAGAAAGTCTCAAACGTGCTTTTTCAGGAAGCAACTGGACTTTTTTTTTCTTTTGAAGACGTTTCGCTTCTCATCCAAGACGCTTCTTCAGCTCTGACAGGATATTGGGGAATGGAATCCTGTCAGAGCTCTGAAGAAACTTCATGGATGAGAAGCAAAATGTCTTCAAAGAAAAACCAGAAAGTCCAGTTGCCTCGTGAAAAAGCACCTTTGGGACAATCATAACCTGGATGACTCTGATTCTCCATAGGCTTGTGAGGGAGATAGGAGTGAAATCCTGAAGGGCTGTTTATCAAGCTTTATTGTTGTGCACCCCCTAAATTCAAAACCTAAGGGACTGGTTTGGACAAAACTCAGCAGCACTTTTTCGTATGTTGATAAAAATAGGATCGCCAAGAAGCAGCCCCTAAGTTGTATCCGACTTCGCAACACTCCCCCCTCCATCTGAGTTTGCCCAAATTCACATTCATTGCGGTGGTGACACTATCTAACCACCTCATCCTATGCTGTCCCCTTCTCCTTTTGCCTTCAATCTTTCCTAACATCAGGGTCTTTTCCAATGAATCCTCTTTTCCCGTTTGGGTTGACCAAACTACATGCATTAACACGGCTAGTCCTTGAGTTACAACCACAATTGAGCCCAAAATTTATGTTGCCACATGAAATATTTAAGTGAGTTTGCCCTATTTTATGACTTTTCTTGCCACAGTTGTTAAGTGAATCATTGCATTTGTTAAGTAATGTTAAGTGGATCTGGATTCCCCCTTGACTTTGCTTGTCAGAAGGTTGAAAAAGGGGTTTGCATGACACCCGGGACACTGCAACCCTCATAAACATGAACCACTTGCCGAGCACCTGAATTTTGATCATGTGACCGTGGGGATGCTGTAGTGGTTGTAAGTGTGAGAAACGTTCATAAGTCACTTTTTTCAGGGCTGTTCTAACTGTGAGCCATCACTAAGTGGACTGTTCTAAGTTGAGGACTACCTGTACTTTGATTTGGGAGAATCAGTTTTGGATCATAACCTAGACTCCTAATCTTTAGTTACCAAGGCAAGGAGGGTGTATTCTAACAGTTGTTTAGCTTTGGGATACTGAGATTCGACTGCTTGTTTACCTATGGAGATTACAGGATGACTTTGGCCAGTCATGCTGGCAACTAACTTACCTTAGACTGCATGATTTTAACTCTAAAGAGAGAATCTGTTGAAATCACCTTGGACTCCCAGGTGAAATGGAAAATAAATGCAATTAACATTAAAATTTGAAAACATGCTACTCTCCAACAAGTATACAACTACATTTGAGATCCTTTCAATTCACTGAATAATAATTCTATAAGATTCTAAAAATTAACCATAAAGACAATCAGCACAAGAAATTGTCAATTCCCTTATTTTACCTTTTCTTTAGATATTGTGATTTTTTTTTCTGTATGGCCTAAAGCAGAAAATGTAACTTCTTTTTTCTCTGTTAAGCATACTGTAATTTCATACATACATGTATATTTTGTCAGAATTCAGGGATAGGATAGACAGACTAGAGTAATAGAGTTCAGTCTACATGCCAATTCCATAGGAAGAACACAGAGTATGCAAACTATCATACAAAATTCTCAATTTCAGAGGCTAACAAAAAATACCTATGATCATCAATATATCAGAGCCCTGTAATGAAAAAGAAGTGCCAGATTCTCAAGCTACTTTTTGAACAGTAGGAGTAATGTTATATTATTGCTAATGAACTTTGGATAATTGAAAAAGGCAAAGAATATAAAAAAGTTAATATTTTATTGATTACAGAAAGGCCTTTGTGCAGCCCATGTCAAGCGTGGAATGGGCTTAGGAAAATGAGAATCCTAGAACATTTTGTTGTCTGCATATGAAAACATTACCCAGAATAGGAAGCCACAGTCCAGGCAGAATATAGTGAAAGTCTGGCTACAGATTAGCAAAAGAAAAAGGACAGACTGTGTATTCTCTCATTTTATTCAACCTACATGCTGAATATAAATTGAAGAATCTGGATTAGAAAAGTAGGATGTTTTTTTAAAAATTAAACACAAATAACTGCTATTCTGATGACACAAATGCGGTAAGTAAAAATGCAAATGTTCTGCAAGTTCCAGCAGTGAATTCAAGAAGCACAGTGAATAAATAAAACTAAGAATAAACAAAAAGAAGACCAAACTAATGACAACATTAACCACTCTCAGAATTGACAAGGAAGATATTCAAGTGGGGGATAGTTTCTGCCTTTTAGGAACAACTGCCTTTTAGGGACAACTATCATCAGTCTATTACACTCCCACAACCCCCAGAAACCAGACTATCAATCATGCTTGGCCTATGATTATCAACCTTTGGGTTTGTTTTGATTATTCATGTTGAAGACTGTGGCAAATTCTACTACAGGCAAGGTGTAAATTTGTTTTTCAAATTATTTCAAAAACATTCCTTCAAAAGCTAACATTTGTAAAATATCCTTGCAGGCAGGGCAAGAAATAACCTATTCCAATGAAGACTACTGTAACCAGATTTGCAATGAGAAAATTGTTTTAATACAAAAGTGAAAGAATCTCAAAGTGCAAATATATCCTCATTTCCATTAGCTGAAATGGCACCAAGGGGGATGAAGGGAAGAAAGCATATTTTGTGTACCTTTCCAATTGTTCATGTTGAATTGTTTCCAATTGTTCATGTTGAATGTTCCCCTTAAAATATCCTCCCCTCTCAAGCAATTGTAACAAACAAGTAGAAATTATTACTCCAAGTAGTGTAACCTATTTCAGTCTTTCAGTGAAAGAACAGAAGAACCAGCTTCCTGTTTCAGTGGCATGAAATGCTAAATATTGGTTCTAACTAAAATATAATTGCTTCATGGTCTCCAGACCCAAGGTATCTTCACACACTTTCTGATAATGGAGTGAGGCCTCCTTGCTCACATCAGCAGACAAATCCACAACACGTGCAAAGGTCCTGTGGGGAAAAGATGAAAAGGGGCAAAAAAAAAAGCAGTTGAAGCAATTATAGGAACAGGCTTCTAATTTCCTCAAAAGAACTTGTGAAAGTAATTAAAACCTTAATAGCACAGTTGCTTGAACCGATTTAAATTTCATTTAGTTCAGGTTCAGGCAGTACAGTGCCTAGGGGCATCATTAAAGCCTAGATACTACAGCTAGGCTCATTTGTCTGATCTGCAAAGGTTCTTTTTATAAATAAAATTTAATTTACAAGTTAAATAGGAACGTGGCTTGATGCAAAACAAAATATAAATTATATTAAATGCATTAGGTTCATGCTGACTTTAATATACACGAGTCCTCTTAGGATAGGCATCATGGGGGATAGATTATTTTCCAGTAAATGGGTGTTTTGTAAGTTACTATGCCCACTCTGGTTTCATGTATAGGCAAATCTGCCCTGTCAGCCATTTTGTGAGCACATCATCTCCTACCAGAATTTCAAATGTATTTCTCCCGTGAAAGCATCTCATAAGGACTATGAACTGAAAAGTGCACTGATGGGAGGCCATGGCTAGCTGTGGAAGTTTAGGAGGCCAGTGGAAGGAATGCAAGTGAAAGAGCCTGATTAGCTAATGAACACCACTATTTTTGGATTACAACTTACCTGAATTTGCAATCGTTTCAATCTGAATTTTCACTTCAATCAATTGAGGGATCATTCTAACTTATCTTATGAAAACAGGTATGTTTCAACAGAAACTATGAAAACAAATACATGCTAGGGAGCTACTATAATGGGAAAAGTCTAAATAGAAGCTCTCTTGTTCTTCAAACATTTCTACTCTCAATACAAAAGATGGGACTTAGGAAACAAGCTATATTAGCACTATGTGATCATCACTGCATGATTATATTCTGCAAATGAAAAATGCATAGTTTCTTCTTACGCCTTTACAAGTACCTTGGTAGCTCTGCATCCAGCTTCAAAGATACTTCCTCTAGTTCCTTCATGACATTCAGCGCTTTGGCATTTTCTTCTAAGTTTTGTAGCGGAGCTTCATTCAAAACACTCTGAATCGTAGCCAAGTTTTTCTGTAAATCAGCTATCTCATAAAAGTCAAAAGATACAGCTGTTAGCATACACAACGTAGTCAGGTAACAGGTAGTTCTTGACTTACGACTACAATTGAGCCCAAAATTTCTTTTGTTAAGTGAGACATTTGTGAAGTGAGTTTTGGCCCATTTTACGACCTTACTTGCCCCAGTTGTTAAGTGAATTACTTCAGTTGATAAGTTAGTAATCTGGTTGTTAAGTGAGTCTGGCTTCCCCATGGACTTTGCTTGTCAGAAGGTCACAAAAGGTGATCACATGACCCAGGGACAATGCAACGGACATAAGTATGAACCAGTTGCCAAGTATCTGAAATTTGATCACAAGACTATAGGGATGCTGCAAAGGTCATAAGTCACTTTTTTCATTGCTGTTGTAACTTTGTTACGGTCACTAATGAACTGTTATAACTACCTGTAGTGGTGATGATAATCAAACCTGGCTGCTTAGTTTAAACAAGCTTGCAAAGGATGCTTTCTCTCTGTGTTGACTGAAACATAATTACTTATGCATAAATAAGATTTTGAAGGGCTGTATAAACTTCTTCAAAGTTTCATGCCTCTTTTTGCAAAATTGGATTGTCAAGCGGCTCAAAACTTCTGTTAGCATGAGGTTCACTATTACCTTAGCAATAAAATATTCTAAGTCATCAATAACAGAATTCAAGATGCACACGAATTCATACATATACAGGACCCATTCAAAAAATTCCCCAATACAAAAGCATTTTCCAGCAGACCACAGTCAGCTGTTAAGGCTAATTCATGCGCCAAAGATTGGCCATCTGTTTGACAACATCATGATGACATTTTTGTACCTAGATATTGGTCCATGTCTTCTACGTAGATATCCTTCGTGGGCAGTTCATGCCTAGTTGTGTCCAGGGCTGTGGCAAAATGCTTATAGTCCTCCCTAAACCGGGCACATTGTTCAGAAACAGGTCCAAGTATTTCAAGCTGGAAAGCAAGTGGGTGGAGCAGGGGAAAAAGAGAGATCATGATGATTAGTCACAAGAGGCAAATGAACAATGCATAGTTCCCCACAATATTTTTAACAACAAATTTCACTACAACTGTACAAGTAATCTTTGACCTATGATCATCTGAAGTCATGATGATGATGAATGAATTGTGGTTATGCTCAGTCTCAAGAGTTCTGGCTATCCTGTCCCGTCTCCAGTGGTCCAATGATTGCAATTTGGGCGCTTGGCAATTGATTCACATCTAACAACCAGTTGCAGTGCCCTAAAATAATGTGATTACCATTTGCAACCTTCCCTGCTGGCTTCCCCAGGAAGTCAATAGGGAAGCCAGCAGGGAAAGTCATAAATGACCTTCCCCACCTCCTCCAGTTCCTCTGTGCTTCTGCCCTCACCTAGCAGCAGACATTTACCTGCCTTTCTGGGACTTGTAATTTCCTGCTGGCTTCCACATTGACTTGGTTTTGGGAAGCTGGCAGGAAGTTCCCTTGTCTAATAACCGTGGGATTCAATTAATTATGGCAATTGGGACTGCAGGGACTGTTGTGTTAAGCAATAGCATCACACTTTATGACTGCAAATGCTAGTGACAGAAATTCCAGCCCCAATTACTGTTGTTGGCTGAGGACTACCTTTAATAGTAGGGGAAAAGTACCATATTTTTTGGAGCATAAGATGCACTTTCCCCCCTCTAAAAGAGGGTGAAAATTTGGGTGCGTCTTGTACATCAAATGTAGGCCCGCCCACCTGCCGGCCCCCACCCTTTGGCCTCTGCCTCCCAGCAATTTGCCTCCTTGCAGCAAACAGCGAACAGCCTGTTTCAGTTTCAGCACAGCCTGATTAGCACAAACAGCTGATTGTCTGTTGGATTGGCCTCCCGACCATCTGCTGTTGCAGGCTGCAGTAATTGCCATTGCCTATTGCCGCCTCCACGTGCCCCACTTTCGGCTTCCGCATCCCATTTTTGGCCTCTGTGCCTCCCCCATTTTCAGCCTCTGCGCCCCCCATTTTCCACTCATTCCAATCCCTGTCTGGAATGGGCAGAAAATGGGGTCCAGAGAGGCTGAAAACAGGATGTGGAGGCCAAAAATGGGGCGTGCAGAGGTGGCAATAGGCTATGGAAATCCCTGCAGCCTGAAACAGCTGATTGGGAAGCCGATCCAACTGACAATCAGCTGCTTGTGCTAATCAGGCTGTACTGAAACTGAAACTGGCTTTTTGCTGTTTGCTGCAAGAAGGCAAATTGCTATGAGGCAGAAGCAGATTTTTTTTTCTTGTTTTCCTCCCAAAAAGCTAGGTGCATCTTATACTTCGGAGCGTCTTATACTCCGAAAAATATGCTACCTTGCCTATTACTTCAGCAGCAAGAACATCTCCCTGCTAACTGGGTGAAGGATACTAGGTTTCATAATAGCTATGATTATGCTATGATATGTAGTGTTTTCAATACTCGTAAGAAAACACTTCCTGTTTAATCATTGCATTGGCTTGAAATAGTCATTGAACCAGAGGTAGAACCAAGGTCATTTAGCTGAATCTACCACTATGTGCTAGATCAATAATATAAAATGTTCCTTAACAACCCTGGCTCAACAACTTTGATGACTTTTAAGTTTCTAAATGAATACCTATGGTAAGCAAGAATTCTATCTGCCAAATAGTTGTTTTGTTTTTAAATCGCACCTATCACTAGGACAGATTTTCCAGTTTGATGCCCTCTACAGAAATATTAAACTTCAAACTTCCTAATTCAGTTGAAATATATTTATAAGACAAAAAAGTGGGGTTTGATTAAACCTAAGGGAGTACAGTATCTATATTTGAACAGAAAGTTTGAACAGAAAGTAACATTTGTAAAAAACCTTAAGTGTTTATTTATTATATGACTAAAGGCCAGCTTTAGTCATGTAATAAAAAACACAGTAGAATGATTGTTCATTTATCAGCATGACTAATGAAAGGATTGTGCTTGAATAGGGAAACATTTCACTCCAGTCTATCAAAGATGACCATAATCATGGCAGAGAAAATTAAAGGATCAAAATGATAAAAAGCCCACGCACTAATTCTGATGAAGATATTATGGAATATTGTTATCTGAATATTCCAGAGATCAAAAGAAAACAATTTGATCCAGTGTCTCCCATTCCAACAAGGAGCAAAATGGTAATATCTAGATAAAAATGTACTAAAAATTGCTATCCTAAATATAAGGACCAAAAATGGATAACTCAATTCTTCATTCTCCTGCCACTCTTCAACTTTCTCTTTTACAACATCCTTAACACCTTGTCAGTTTTTTAATCTCAAAAGGTGAGAAGCATGACTGGTCAACAGTTCTTATACCTGCATTTTGGACTATTCCTATACACTCTGCTATTTCAATTATTCTTAAGACTAATTAGGGACAACATTTAGGATTACACATCTAATGTACTGTACTTTTGCTAATGTGAAATGCCTGAAAGATTCTGGGAAGGAAGACCAAACCATCCAAAAAAGATGACTGATTCAGAGATATGCATAAATTCTGGACACTAGAATCTAGAGATTAATAAAATTTGCTTAGGTCTTGTCCCTATTGATAAAGTAGGATGGGAATTGAAATTTGGCATATCTGGAGGTCTTCAGACAAAGTATATTTGCACTACATTCGGTGTTTTGCCAAAAATGTGTTTTATTCAGGTTTTATCTACTGTTTCACATTTAGCCTTTGGAAACAAAGCAGAACATAATTGTTCCACCTTTTGCATGGTATCCTGCATTTATTTCAAACCTGGGGCAAACGTTTGAAATAACATTTCTTTTAGGCAAAACATTCCCTTTTCATCTCTTTTAACTGTTATCTGTAAAACTGGGTTCCCCGTTGATATATTTTACAATGTATTTTATTACTGTTACTTTCTGTAGTAAAGTATGTGGATTTCCATCTTTTCTGCAAATAAATAATTTCTATCTTTTGTGCAAAGGTGGTTTATAAACATAATAACTGACTGCATCTCCTTGGGCCCATACTACAACTCGGCTTGCTTACAAGAGACATAGACTATCAGACCAGAGTTCTGAAGAACTTCCAACAGTATTGAATGGGTGGTGGTTATTTATTTATTTATTTATTTATTTATTTATTTATTTATTATTTAGACTTGTATGCCACCCCATCTCCGAGGACTCGGGGTGGCTCACAATTAAAACCAGAACACAACAATAAATTAATTTTAAAAAATGTTAAACAGTAACAAGTCTAATTTAAGTTAAAACCCCAGTATACCATTTAAAATTTAACACCCCCCCCCTGCAGTCCTTTTAGTTATGGCAGTCACAGCATCCCATGGTCATGTGATTGTGATCTGCAACTTTCCCCACTGGCTTCTGACAAGCAAAGTCAATGGGGAAGCCAGCAGCAAGTCACAACTCAGTCAGGTGAGGCTCTTGCTTAACGACAGCAACTGGAACTGTTAATGCTAAACAGTGCAAAATCAACTTATCTGTCAATTTATGACATGTCACTTAATGACATATTTTCTGGTGCCAATTAGCACTAGTAAGCAAGGTTACCTATATATTTTAATGTGGGTGTAGCAATTTAGCTATTACTAAGTTAGTAAAAGCCCTCAAAAAATAATGAAAAAAAAATCTAAATAATGAATTGACAGAAATCCAGAATAGAAAAAAAGGGAGACACCTGTATCCATTATGCCTGAAGTACAATGCAATAACAATGTATTATCCATCCATTTATAGAAAAATCATTTAATTAGGAATGCCTTATATTCTTTCCAAATCCAAGCTTTCCTTAGGAAGCTATTGGTAGACATTTGATAGACATTTTACATTAATTTTGGTGTTTTCAACCTATTCCACATATATTTTGTAAAACTAAGCAAACCTGTCTCTCTAGTGCTTCAGAAAGCTCAGTCTCTTTCTTCAGATGTTGCAGTTTATGCTTCTTTTCATGTGCATTCTTCTGTAGTTTCTCCACTTCCTCACAGAGCACTAACAAGTTTCTTTCAGCTTTCCCCTCCAGCAGGACAAGGTTTTTCTCCATCTGTTACAATAGAGCATCTCTAGGTTCAAAACTATTTCAAGAGGTTTCCAAAGAAGGTGTTTACATTTTTATTTAAAGGCATCCTGCATTTGTGCAGTTGAGCTATTACCTTTACGGAGGCATAAGTTAACAGCAGCATCTGAGAGTCCAGTATCCCAATTAGATCATCTGAATCAGAGGGTGTCTAATAAAGAAGCAGATATATTGTTTGAAGGTGAGTAGACGAAAAAGTGGTCACACAACAGGACTGTGACTATTTTCCAATGGCTTCAGAGAAGGCAGCTCAGATTAACCTATGGTAGATACATTGTTACTGATTTTTCAGGAATAAGAACATTATAAAAAGTTTTAGCCCAAGAATCCAATTGTTCCTCTTATTGTCCTTTACTGCTGTATCACCTAATGTAGCATACAATTGCCCACTCTGGGTGCAGATATCCCTCCTCAAAATTAGAAGGTTTTTTTGTTAGAGATACTGACTAAACATCCTTGCAGTTAATATGATCATGAAAATATCACAATTTAATGGCAGAGTACATGCCTTGTATGCAAAGCAGCCTTTATATAATCCCTGGCATCTTCAGATGATCTCTGAAATCTGAAGAGTTTCTGTCAGTCAGGTACATGATGCTATATGTTGGATTAAATACTCATTTTATTTGATAAGGGAGAAAAAAGCCTTTTATGCACCTAGTTTGTTTGCCTCAGTTTTATTTCCATAGCTGGATCTCTTTCCTTCTCATTATTTCTTGCAGGCATGCTCACTAGTTCTTGGGTTCAGAGAATGCTGATGTATTTTATTTTTGAATATTATTATTACTATTATTATCATAGGTAATACTCTCTCCTTTGGTTATCCTACAAAAATACATACTTGGTTTGTCATAGCAAATCTATATAGTCTTTAAGCATATAACCTGAAATATTACATTAAAATTTAATTTTAATAAAATTAAAATTTTATTTTATTAAAACTTAGATTTTTTTCCAGGAGTCAAAGCAACAATATATAGTGATTGTGGCTTACGTGTCTTTTATTGTTTTAATCGATATGGATATTGCAGTAACTATACTATTTTTAAAAGTTTGATACAACTCTCCTTTTTCAATATTCACCAGAGGTTTAAATACTTGATCACCATTAAGATGGCCCAGTTGAGGCACACCAAAGGCCTATTCATCCTTGTAAGTACATATCCCATAGCAGATGACTCTGGGAAGACTATCATTAACAAATAGCCCCTGGCAGCCTCTATTAATTTCATACTTCCTCCTTTATTTATTACATTCATGGGTTGCTCCATCATGATTTTGGGCAGTATACAATATAAAACAATGTAAATTGGTGACACAGAGAACTCAGAAGGAAAAGAACACCCCCCCCAAATAAACCTCCACCACCAATAGAATCCAAGAAATCAATCATCTTATAACAAGTCTGCCATCTATTCTAACCCAAGGCCTGGAGAAAAGCCAAGTTTAAATAAGATCAGGGTGGAGACCAAACAGGTCTCTCTGAGAATGTCATTCCAGAGTGGCAGGTGCCATTACAGAGAAGGCCTGCTTCCTGGGTCCTATTATGTATCACCATTTCATTAAGAGAATCCAAAGCATATATAAACTACGGAAGATCAATAGTCTCTCTCACATAATCTCATGATATGCCATGTTATAGGTGACAACTAGCATCTTGGCTTGCACATACGGGTAACCAGTGCAGCTAACAAAACAGGGATGTTACAATAGGGATATTGTAGCATGAACATCATTGCCCATGCTGCTGCTTTCTAGTTTTCCAAATGATCTTCAAGGCAGCTCCCATACAGAGCCCACTGTGATAGTCCAAATCGAGTGAAGCATTCAGGTTAGTGGCCAGTTAACTTACTACAGGAATATTTCTCCTCATGAATTATGCTGAATAAATTTTTCACATAGCACCAAGTAACAGGAGTTTCTAGAAAGAAGGCCAATGTGAAATGTCTGCCATTATCACGAACACAGTGGAAATGAGATATAAAGGCAATAGGGTGGCATATGACAGCTCAGTCCCAGGAAAGAATCCATCTGATTAGGGTATCAAGAGCTGCCATCTCAGTAAAATTACTCATTCAAGGTTCATTTTTTAGCCAACAATGAAGTTGCTTTACTTACCGAGACCTTTTTTTTGGAAGAGCCTTTTATACTGAGCTTTGAAACTGGTGTCTTATAGCGGCTTCTTTCTAAAAGTAAAAAAGGCAATCAAAGAGAGTTGGATAAAGGAATGAGGTCAATTACCTGTGTCCTAATATTTTTCAGCTACTTACTGAGAATCTTGCTTTAAAAATGTTGAAGGCAAGAATGACCTATACTAAACTGTTTCTTTGGCATTTTAACAACATACAGAAAATTCTAACAAACGCTCATATTCCATTCTGTAACTTGATTTAAAAAAATAGGAACCATCAAGTCTTTTCTCAGAAAGTAGGAAGATGGAGATACAATAAAGGACATGAACTGGATTCCATATTGCCAAAAGGCAAAACTCAGGGATGCAAAGTCATGTTAGATATATCAGTAGTGCCTTGGAATGGTTATGTAAGAAAAGCAAATATTAATTGATCCGAACAGCTAATTTAGATTTGATCTACACATTCTGTTTAAAGAATTTGGTGTTACATTAAGATATAATCTTGAGTGTCTACAATTCAATTTAAAAATAGCTTTTGTATAATTTTTGGAATGAAATCATAAGCCTATTTTATTGCAACTAAACTTACATTCAAGTATATAACTCAAGAGTGCACATACCATTAATAGCTGAAACCTCCAGTTCTGGTAGAGTACTCTCATGGCTATCTAGAAAGGTTGACTGGAATACACTAGGTGTAATGTCTGCAGAAAAAGGAGTGAAGAAGAATTTTTTTCCTTTGGAATTCTGATTACTTTAATTAGGCCAAGGTAAAGAACCCATGTTTGACTAAATAATTGAACTTGCTCGAAGAAACTTTGGGGTTGTATCCTAGCAGTGGAATGACTATTGATTCAAGTGGACATTGACACCCTGTGCACCATGTAACTTTTAATACACTTTTTCCACACATATCCCCATATTCTCTCTCTCTCAGACACACATATTCATTTGTATCTGTTTTAATAGGGATTAGACTATTTTAAAACCTATTGCTATTAAAGTATAAATTTCAAGGGGTAGGGGGGAAAGCTCAGGTGAGAAGGGATTATATATGCTTTCTATTAGCGCCTTCCATTAAAAAGTCCTGAAATTAAGTGTTAAAAGAAGTTCCACTGAAATGATGACACAGAAAGGGTAATGTTTCAAGTAAGGATTGCAGAATTAGTATTCCCCTCTAAAAAACCATCATATGTTGCAATGAAGTTTTAGATTAGATACCGGTACTACTGCCCATGATCAAAACTGATCTAAATCCTAGAAAGCAAGTACTTCCTCAAAGACAACTAGGAGGCCCAGGAAAAGTGCAGAGAGGTTCAGAAGTTGAAATAGGCTCTTACTAAATGCATTCAGGACAAAAAGAAACTCTGCAGGCTAGATGAAGCCTAAATAAAGTGAATCCAATGTCCAAATGAACAATTTTCAAGTATATTCAAAAATGAATTCCAGGATTTTATGTAAACCCCTACTGGACCCCTATTATGTTCATCTTCTAAGGTTGCCAAAATGTTGCCATCAGGAGCTTTCCCCATATCTCAATCAAAATAATAATAATGGCAGATAAGCTTTCCTATAACATAGCCAACCTTGCTGAACTGTTTTGGCATCTGATACCTCCAGGACTGCTGAGTGTACACTCTACACACATGGCAATAGTTCAATTCAAATCAAGTTCAAATCATTCTAAGGAAATTCACAAAGGCACTTTTAAGTCAGAGATGCATAACTTTTGCACTAAGACAGCCACATTTGGTTCTTACAAAGGTTGCCAGTTCCAAGCTCCCAAAAAGTTAGTATGACCAGGACCATAACAATTTGATTTAGAATAATTGAAAAGTATATCATGAGAAATAATCTTTTTCCCATTCATTACACTGTATAATTTGGTAGCAACTTCTAGCAACTTATATCCATGACAGGATAACTAAATGCTCTTCAGATTGTTTCTGTGAAGCTACCTGGATTCTAGAAAGTGCCTACTGTGGACATTTGGTAACTAATGCAAGGAAGACTTCTAGATTGTGTAAAGCAAAAACTTACCTACTGAGGTCCTGAATTTCTGAACATGTGGTCTCTTTGGAGTTCCTATATTTTCTACACCTTTTGCAAAGGACAGACTGGGGTTTGAGGTATCCTGCCAGTTAAATACACACATGTTGAAACTAAACAATTCAGTCTTATTTGATTGCTAGTTTGGGGATAACATTTTTATATTTCAGGTGGTTATTAAAACAAATCTGAGTCTTGTACTAGTATCCTACTCTGTTTATAATAGGAAATCATAATATATAATTATATAATAGGAAAATACATTGATATTTATAAGAGCCGTGGTGGTGCAGTGGTTAGAATGCAGTACTGCACGCTACTTCTGCCAGCTACCTGCAATTTGGCAGTTCGAATCTCACCAGGCTCAAGGTTGACTCTGCTTTCCATCCTTCCAAGGTCAGTAAAATAAGGACCCTGATTGTTGGGGCAATATGCTGACTCTGTAAACCGCTTAAGAGGGCTGTAAAGCACTGTGAAGCAGTATATAAGTCTAAGTGCTATTGCTATATAGAGGGCCTTATCCTGAGAGTTTTCAGTTTAATGGGCTTAACTTTCCTTATCTTTTTGTTATAAGAAATACAGCATGTGATACAATTACATTAATTCTTTGAATGTATAAAACAAAACAGGTCCCTCATTTTTTTTGCATTCCTGAACAGTTTCCTCTAAATGTTGCCTCTCTGAAGTAGTCCTTTATTTTCTCAGTATTATTGATGAATTCTCTGACATTTTCTGTTGTATACAAATTAAAACATGAAACATTTTGTTCCTGCAGGCTCACAATTAAAAGACATGACAAAAAAGACTTGCATTCATTTACTCAGATAACAATGATAAACAAATCTGTAATTAAAAAAATACTCCTTGAAACCTATAGAGCATTAGTCAGATAAAAGCTCCCTTAAAATAAAGCAGCAACTTAAAAATTTTCATTTAAAAAAAATAGCAGATAGGCTAGAAAACAAAGAAACTTTTCTCCTATACTGTAGTACCAGAAAGTACCATGGAACCAGAAGTGGTATTCAGCAGGTTCTGACCAGTTCTGGAGAACCAGTAGCGGAAATTTTGAGTAGTTCGGAGAACTGGCAAACACCACCTCTGACTGGAGATTTTATAGTATCCTTCCCCTGACATGCCCACCAAGCCATGCCCATAGAACAGGTAGTAAAAAAAAATTGAATCCCACCACTGCATGGGACATGTTTTTCATGCCAGCTGAAGAATTTGGGGTGTTGAAGTCCACACATCTCAAAGTTGCCAACTTTAAAAAAAACCACTGCTATAGAGCAATGTCTATGGAGATTCTCAATCATCCACGTCATCGTTGTTCCAAAGGTGCATTTTTCAAGAGGCAACTGGACCAGAGGTGGTATTCAAAGGTTCAGACTAGTTCTAAAGAACTGGTAGTGGAAATTTTGAGTAGTTTAAAGAACCAGCAAATACCACCTCTGACTGGCCCGCCCCATCTATTCTCTGCCACCCAAGTCCCAGCTGATCGTCTGGGTCTTCTTTTGTTGCCCTGCACAGGAGAACAGAACTGGAAAGCAGGTTAGTGGGATGGGGAGGGAATGAGGATTTTACAGTATCCTTCCCCCAGGAGTGGGGAGGGAATGGAAATTTTGCAGTATCCTTCCCCTGCCACACCCACAAAGCCACGCCCACAGAACCGGTAGTAAAAATTTTGAATCCCACCACTGAACTGGATTTTTTTTTCCTTGATAAAAAATACAGATAAATCTCCAGGTGGCCTTAATGACTGGTTAAAAGGCTGCAAATGTCCAGCTGTCTGCAATGAGTATAAATCCTTCCATTCCCGGCCATCCAGTCAGAGTTGAAGAAGCCAAACGTCTTCAAAGGAAAAAAACAAGAAAGCCCAGTTGCCTCTTGGGGAAAAAAACACTTTTGCTATAGAGCAATGTGTTTCTAATGCAGACTCACCTTTCCACCTGCTTTTTTATCATACTGCAGGTAACGAGATGGCACAATTCTTCCCCCTGGCAGAAGAAAAATGGAAAGAGAACGCATGAGATAAAATTTGCACGCGTGCCATTTCTAACCATGAGACAAACAGTTTTTCCAGAGACTCTGGGACTTTTTATAGGAACAATGTTGAGACCAAGCACTCGACTCCACAAAACGACTCCTGTGCAAAGCTCCGATTTTAAGCTCCAACAACTTTGTGCAGCGGATCGGCTGCTGGTTACGGATCATGAAATCTACTCTCCCAATGCCATTACTCACCTCTCTGTTTCGGTCGGGCACCTGTCTCCATCTCAGTCGTTCCAGGCTCCCTAGATAGACAAATGAACTTGGGTGAAAGGAAAATCAAAACCCAAACCATCCATCGCCGCCGTCCATTCTTCGCTCCGCGCTCTCACCCGCCGAGCGGCGCCTTTCCCGCCATTTCCGTCGAACAAACTCACGGCTTTCCCCACCCATCAAAACAAAATAAGCCTCAGCACATGCGCCCTGGAGCCCAGTTGGGTGGGGCCGCCTGAGCCACTCGAAAGGCGGAAGCCCGGAAACTAGAGCGTCCCGCTATCAGGGAGCGCCTCGGGTTCATTCATTTCTCTTGTCATTTAATTTCGCAGCGGAAAATCCTCACTTCCGGTTTACTCAACTTTCGGTCAGCGGCCAGGCTTGACGCATGCGCAGAACACCGCTCTGTTTTTAATTAACTTTTCCATTTATTTTCCAAGGCGAGCAGCGGGACCGGGTTAGCCGTTATATTAATTATTAAACCCATTCTGTGAGTCCCTGTGGCCTCCACCAGCGGGGATCGAACCTACTTCCGCTCTAGTAGCTGAAATAGACTGGCAGCTGGTACATGTGACTCGCTCTTGATTCACGCCGGCCGGTTTCGTTCGCCTTCTTCGCTTCGCTCTTGGCTCTTCCTCTCTTGCAAAGAGGCGCAACCCTGCACTAATCGGTGAGCAGCCCCGACAAAGGCTAAGTTATTGGGACAAGGTTTGAATCGAGATCTCCTTACGCTTTGGTGAGAAGCCTTATGGTGCCCTGGGCTCAATCTCGGGATATTTGGGCAAAGTCCGAATTAGTTCCAGAAAGGTGGAGAGGGTTTGTCGCGGGCCACTTGCAGGTTCTTCTTCATAGCTGCATGTTTCCTCTCGCTCAGTGGAAAAAGTTGTCCCTTTGGGCATGAGCAGAGGGCACCTGGGCGCTTGTATCCCAAACTATACAATGAGGGTCTTGTTCACAAAATCGCGGTGCCTTCCCCTTCGTTGTTTATTGCAGTGTTTTTTAAACTTATTTCTCTCAAGGCCCCTTTCCTCTTTTTAAAAATTAAAGAGGATCCCCAAAGAGTTTTTGTTTCTATTTATTGATATTTGTCATATCGGGGAGAGATGGGTGGCAAACCAATTTAATAAATTATATTAAAAATTAAAATGGATGCACTGGCTGTCGTGACTGCCTCTCTGTTATTTGATGGGATTTTAATAATGTAATTTTTCAACCTAGCTGGCAAATAATTTTGATTTTGAGGACCCTGAAAAGGCCTTGGGGATCCTCAGGGGTGGTAGGATTTACACGTAAGAAATGTTGGTCTGTTGGAATTTATAATCTCCTGTAATGATTTAACCGGTGCTTCAAAGTCTGAAACAGTATCCAGGAAGGTCTATACAACAAGTTTAAATTGCAGCGGTGTTAGCTAAATTTGAAAAGTATGTTTGGCAATTGGAAAGCATGGAATGAATCCTTTGCTTGCTGTACAGGAAGTGGGAACTCTGGAGATGTTGCTCCCTAGCGGGGAAACTCTTATGCATTGGTTTTACCTAAATTGTCTACAGGTGTTAACGTAAGGTAGTCCTTGTTTAGCAACCACAATTGGGACTGACAATTCGATCACTGAGTCAAACCGCAACAGTGCATATCTTACTTCAACTTTCCTTTGCTTTAGAGACCTGTGAAGGTCGTAAATGTGAAGACTGATCACCAACACTTTTTTTTCCACTGTCATAACTGTGAACAGTTGCTAAATGAGGACTCTTTAGTGCCTTTGGCAGTACAAAGAAATTAGCCCTCAGGGAGCCCACTCTTAATCCTTTTACTCAGAACAAATCCTTTGGGGGACTTAATTCAGGAGAAGAGACATAGCATTACTTAAAGTGGAGTGAATGGGTAACAGATACAAATGTGCTGGACCCTCAGAAACACACTTTTTTTCATTTTGCTACAGTTCCCTTTCACCTCGTTCTTGGTACTAGGAGAACAGCTATGCTCGCTCGGGGCAGAACAATTTTCTCTGGACTTTCTGTCTACTGGAAACCCCTTTTCAAAGGCCGCCTCCTGCTTGTAACCAACACAGTCAGCTGTGGAGGGCTTCTAGCAGCAGGAGATGCACTCCGCCAATCCTGGGAGATAAAGAGGGACTCTAAACAGAAATGGGATCGTGCCCGGACAGGTCAGTTTATGTCATGTTTAACTGCTGGTTTTACCTTTAAAATGCTTCCTGCCTTGACATTGAGATATCTCTAGGATCACTCAGTTTCAATCTGCTTGATTACTAGACCCCTTTTCCAGAACATCAGGAGAATGAAGGCCTCAAATGTTTTTCTGTAGTAGCAGTACCGATATGGAACTTTCTGCCCCCTGACATCCGCTGAACGCCTACCTTGCTGGATTTCAGGACATTTTTATTTATTTATTGAATTAAGGGATTGTAGGGTCATAAAGAGGGAGATTCTATTCAATTTGTGTTGTCATTTGTCTTTATATTTATAACTCTGGCTCACATAATTAAAAGCAACCCCCACAAACAATAAATAGAATACAAATTAAATGAGAACAAATTTTTAAAAACTGAATTAAAAGCCATAAACAGCAGGAAACTACAAGTCATATGTCAGTCAATGGAAACATTCCAGCAGGCTTCACACAACTGGATCCCTAAGCACAAGGGCAAAACTGCACACCACAACTGGATCCACAAGCACAAAGGCAAAACAGAAGTGAATCTCAAGCAGTCCTGTAAGGAACTTATCAACTTAATTTTAGCTGCTAAAATTATAATTGCCCAATAGATAACATAATAAATGAGTTGTGGATTAATAAGGTCTCTTCAGTTTGGTACATTAGGAAAAAAAATCACAGTTAAAATAAACATCAGAGGCAGGATTCACAATTCAAATTTGGATGGTTTAAAATGCTTATAGTTTTATAGTAAATAGCTATAAAGATTTTATAGTAAATAGCTATAAACTATAATATGGCAATATGTTAGATATATGGTAAATTTGTAAATTACCTGTCTTTAATGTTAGTCCTTGGCTTATGACCACAATTGAGCCCAACACTTCTATTGCTAAGCAAAACAGTTCTTAAGTAAGTCATGAAGATGTGGTTCTTCCAACAGGCTGGCCTGGATTGAGGGGTGGGTTTTTTATGAGTTTTTTTTCTGTAGTTTTGTTGGGGTTTTAGATATTTGTGTGGGTTCTTTATTTAATATCTTTTAATAATTTTAAATTTTGTATTCTGTGTTTTTATTGTTGTGAGCCGCCCTGAGTCCTTCGGGAGATAGGGCGGCATACAAATCCAAACAAATAAATAAATATCCCATTTTACAGCCTTTTTTGCCATGATTGTTAAGAGAATCACAGCAGTTGTTAAGTGAATCATGTGGTCATTAAGGAACTCCGGCTTCCCGCAATGAGTTTGCTTGTCAGAAGCTGGCTGGGAAGGTCACATACCCTGGGATGGTACATCTGTCATAAATATATATTAGTTGCCAAGCACCCAAATTTTGATCTTGACCATAAGACTACTACAATGGGGATAAGTGTGAGAACCAATATAAGTCACTTTTTTCAGTGCCATTGTAACTTTGAATGGTCACTAAATGAATGATTGTAGGTCAAGGATTACTTGTACTTTGTAGTAGATTTTTTTAAATATTCTTCTCTTATTTATGCATCACGAGTTTTTGTTATTTGATGATGAATTCCTTATGTTTTGCTAATGGAGCAAATTTCCTCCTTCAGCACGAATGTTCACCATCGGGTGCACTATGGGCCCAATGATGCACTACTGGTACCTGTGGCTAGACAGGGCCTTCCCTGCTGCTGGCTTCAGTGGCATCAGGACCGTCCTGAAAAAAGTTTTAATTGATCAGATCGTTGCCTCGCCAGTCTTTGGGGTTTGGTATTTCATAGGTAAGACTAAATTCCTGATGCCGCATTCTTTTGAGGGCAAAAATGAATGGGAAAGTATATGGGCTTTTGCTACAGATCTTGTGTGGGGATAGTAGAAGCAGAGGGTGTGGCATTTCTGTTGCCCCTTCTGTGCTTGGCTTCCTCTGAAAAATATACAGTTCCTTTTGTTCCCAGTAGCCAAAGAACACCCCCCCCCCATATTTCCATCTGCCTTGTTATTATCTGCAGGGATTGGATCTTTAGAAGGACAGACTCTGGAGCAAAGCTGGCATGAATTAGAGGAGAATTTTTGGGAATTCTACAAGGTAAAACTTAATCTTTGTTCTCTACTTTCTGATCCAGAATTTGTGGTTGGAGTTAACTAATTTTTCTGTTTGCAGATGGACTGGTGTGTGTGGCCACCAACGCAACTGATCAACTTTCTGTTCCTGCCACCCACATATCGAGTGATTTACATGAATGTCATCACTTTAGGATGGGACACTTACCTATCATACCTTAAATATCGTGTGAGTAGGACTCAACTAAAATAATTGGCGTCGGAAGGATAGGCAGTCCTCAACTTACAACAGTTTGTTTAGTGGCTGTTCGAAGTTACTGAAAAAAAGTGACTTATGACCATTGCAGCATCTTCATGGTCACGTGATCAGAATTCAGACACTTGGCCATTAACTCATATTTATGATGGCTGCCCTATCCTGGGCTCATGTGATCATATTGCAACCTTCTGACAAGCAGAGTCAATGGTAGATCCAGATTCATGTAACATCTGTGTTACTAATTTAACAACTGCAATGGTTCACTTAACAATTGTGGTGTTCTGACCAAGGCTTCCTGAGACCATAATTAAGCACACTCATAGTTAAAACAACTCTTGTTTTATTTCAACGCTGGGAATTATTTTCATTCCCATCCGGAAATGAGTCCCAAACAATCCCTTCGAGATAAGCACCCACCTTTCTTTCCTTTGAATTGCTGCCAACAACTAGAGTGCCAAATGAATTATAAAAAACCAACCGAAGTACAAAATCCACATAGAGCTTCAAGGATTAATACGAACAGAACAAATGACTTTGCTTCCTGCAAAGGTTTCTCTACCTTTGCACTTCCTTTATACCTTAGGGGAGGGGCACTCACCTCCAAGCCTTACTCCTGAGTTGCCCCTTTTGACTTAGCTGCTCTTGCCTTCTAGCAGCTCTGCGCACATGCACACTGGGAACAGGCTTCCCTTGTTCCTCTGCCTCGCTGCTGCCAGACTCTGGAGGCTCCAGAGTGAGCACCCCACTCCCAAATGGTCCTGGCCCCATCTCTACATTGGATGTAGGACCCTTGTCTAGGTCCCCTCCAGATTCCCTGACTGATCCCCATTCTTCCCCACTGTCCAATTCTGCTGCTGTCTACACAGGCTGCTGGCGAACCACAACATGTGGTGAGAAAGAGCGTAAAATGGGGCAAAATTCACTTTAAAAATGTCTCACTTAGCAACAGAAATTTTGGGCTCAATTCTGGTCCTTAGGTCTGGTCCTTAGGTCAAGGACCTGTAATTCAGATTAAAACACTGGGTGGAATGAGTGTAAAGTTGTGTTGAGTAAGACCTTTTCTCTAGCCTTTTTTTTTAACCATAACTGGTGACAAGTCAATCTGAGCCTCTCTGTATTCAGGTCCTGTGTTCTACTATTAAGCAACGTCCTCAAAAGGAATAGGTATCACTGGCTATGTTGAGGAGGCTTGTTAATTAGGCACAATTGGTCTTCCTCTGATAATCTCTGAAAAACATAATATTTTCCTCAACATCTCTATCCCCATTTTAATAGCTTGTTTCATTTGGCGTAGAATGTTGTGCAAACACAACTACAAATAGTCCTTGACTTACCACAATTGGGACAAAAATTTCCATTGCTAAACATGATTTCTAGCTTCATCTGATGACAATATTTTTAGCCAGTAATGATTTATTCAACAAACTAAGATTTAACTAAGTGGCTTGTGTGAACCCATTCCTGGTAATGATTCCTGGACTATTCAGTAGTTTTCTGTGAAGGACTTGTTCATAGATTGAATTTCAGAAGTCAAAAACGGGGGGGGGGGAATCTAAGTGGCTTGATAAACTTCAAGCTTATACAGCTAAATGGGTGCTGATTTGTTGTTTTGTCTTGTTTAGAATAAAAAGCCAATGCTCAGCCAGGATGAAGACTCTAAACCTTGCACTTCTGAGATCCAGACTACTGGGTGAAAAATGTGAATAACCAAACTACTTCTTAAAAACTCAAAGCAGTCCAACATCTTTTTTTTTTGGAAAAATACTATTTGAATTCATCTATGTGGGAAATGGTGCCTGAATGAATCTGTTTTCTGCAAGCAATTCTGATTTTCCTTGTCAAAAACTGTAATAAGAACTGTAATAAGAATGAGACTGAAGGCTCAGAGCACTTTTCCTTTGACAGGGTGGTGCGAGTTGAAGCAGCAACCAGCATCCAGAAGTGCTGTCCCTTAAAAGTGCCAAATTATAGATTTTTCTAATTTATTTATTTGTTAATTTTGTATCGCCTCGTGATTTTGGATGGTGTGCAAGAATCTCAACAGTGATCTTAAAATCAATCATGTCATCAAAAACAGAGACTAAGAAAATATGGCCATCTTCCTTCTCCACTAAGTTCTCAGAGGAATCAAGGAAGTTTTCCAGAGCTTCCCAAAAGCCAAGAATGAAGCATCAGATGCCTTCCAGGGAAAGTTTATTCCATAGAGCAGTGTTTCTGAACCTCAACAGCTTTAAGATGAGTGGACTTTGACTCCTAGAATTCTCCAGCCAGCAACAAGGTGGGGCCATATTTGAGAACTGTTGATTGTCTTCAGATGGTTCAAATTAGCAACTCAGTTCATTCTTTGGAGGATGAATGCATCTATTTTGGAAATAATAACTATTTAGATACAAGAGAGTCAGACAAACTAAGAAAGGAGAAGTAAAATGGGGGAAATTCATTTTGGTACCTGTAAATCCACAGCATCCTTTACAGAACATGCTGCCAGAGGGGATGGATTTGGGCAGCCTATACGTTTAATGAATATATCTTAAAAAATTACAAACAAGCTTGAGAGTAACTTCATCCCACGATTGTGTTGAAAGATTAAATATGGGACACTAGATTGTGTCCTTATTGTTATGCTCACAAGCAGTGCCATAGCAGGTAGAATAAAAGAAGGCCTTAAAACCAAGAGTGAGTGACCTAATGACTCTAAAGCATGGGAATTTTTCAATTCCTTATTTTTTTTTCCTTCTGTGGATTCGAGAAATACATCAGGGAAATGTTTGCTCACAATATATCCAGACTTTTCTTGAACTTATTCTTCCATCTTATGTACTATATTTGCTGCATAAGTAGATCAAACTGCCAGGGGTGGTTGTGTGGAACATTAGGGTTGCAGTAAATATTATGGTGTCTATGGAGATTCTCAATGATCGAGGTCATGGTCGTCTCAAAAGTGCATTTTCCAAAAAGCAACTGGACTTGTTGGTTTTTTTTTTCTTTTCTTTGAAAACGTTTTGCTTCTCCACCAAGAACTGAAGTAGCTTCTCAGAGGAGAAGTGAAATATTTTCAAAGAAATGAAACCAAGAAAGTCTAGTTGCCTTTTGGAAAAAGCACCTTTAGGATAAATATGCTGGTGTTACCTAGTTCTCTGTCTCTTGCCACTCATCTTCAGAGAAATAGCATGGACCCTTGAAGATTGCAGGGTCCTTGGTGCTCTCGTGAGTTTGGTGGTTTTTCATCAATGTCCTGATGATGTTATCTAGTTTGGTAATGAAATGTCTGCAAGAAAACTAAGCTCAAAGAGCATCAAGGACTCAGCAGCTCAACCATGAACTGCAAATATTCTCTTCTATCAGTACGCTTGGGTAAGAGAGAATATATTGAAATGATATGCAGAGAAGATGGGTGTGCTAGGGGTCAACAAGAAATACTGTTACAGTATTGTGATTTAAACTGGGCTGGATGGTGCTACACTCCTTCCTAAAAGAGAAGGTCCATAGGTTATGTGTTGTCCCCAGGAGATTGTCCAGAGAAATCAATGGTAAAAAGTGCATTTCCACAATCATGCTAAGCGTGTCAGTTCCAATTGCTTGTGGCCAGCTGGATTTGGCAACAGTTATACACATTTTTGCTGTATCTCATTTGTTGTACAGGTAGTCCTCAACTTACAGCCATTCATTTAATGACTGTTCGAAGTTACAGTGGCATTGAAAAAAGTGACTTGATGTTTTTCACATTTGCAATCACTGCAGCATCCCCATGTCATGTGATTAAAATTCAGACACTTGGCAACTGACTCATATTTTTAAGGTTTGCAGTGTCCCGGGGGTCAGGTGATCCCCTCTGTATTTACAGGCCACCTGAAAAAGTTTGTAAGATTTTAAAGATGATTTTGTAAATAGCCACCTGCAAGGGTCTCTGCTATCAATGAACAGAAAGTTTCTACACTAATGTACTTGGGAATAAATGTATTTTAAATCAGAAAGTTCGGTTGCTGATATTATTGTACCTGTCTTTCCTCTCAATAAATCGTATTAAAGACTATCACAATCTTACCTGAAATAATTATTTGTGGTTGAGGCAACTGCCAAAAAACCTGCCACAAGGGTACTTCTAAAGTGTCAGTATTTTCACTCTCCAATTTCTCCAAAGCAGTTTAAAATAAACCTGAAATTTGCTTTGACAACCCGCCAAAACTGTAGGAAATAAATCAATCAGTACTTCCATCTTACCCATAATTTTGTTCTGTCAAACAATCACTTCCAGCTCTTGATGGATATCATTTTAGCAGCAACTGAATATCTAATGGTAGCATAAGCACCAATAATGCTGATGATACTCAGCTGTACATTTCCACCCCAGGCCAGATCAGTGATGCCCTCTCCCTGATGACTCGGTGTTTGGTTGCGGTACGGAACTGGATGAGCGGGAACATGCTTCGACTCAACCCGGCCAAGACTGAGTGGCTGTGCATACCGGCGTCCCGGCCCAGTCAAGATTATCCATCTTTGGCCATAGGGGGAGAGGTGCTGCCCCCGGTGGATAGGGCGCAGAATCTGGGGGTCCTACTGGATGTACGGCTCGGTTGGAGGAGCAGGTGGGGGCCGTTGCCAGGGGGGCCTTTGCCCAGCTCCGCCTGGTTCGACAACTTCGCCCTTTTCTGGACCGGGACGCCCTGCGCACGGTCACTCATGCCCTTGTTACCTCCAGACTTGACTACTGCAACGCTCTCTATTTGGGACTGCCCTTGCATACCATCCGGAGATTGCAGCTGGTGCAGAATGCGGCGGCGCGGGTGGTGATGGGAGTTACCCGGTTCTCCCATGTGACCCCCTCCTGCGCCTGCATTGGTTGCCGGTTGCGCCCGGGTGAGATTCAAGGTTTTACTGTTAACATACAAAGTCCTTCACGACATGGGTCCTCAGTATTTAAGGGAGCGTCTTCTTCCAATGTCGAATACCGATCGCCCTGTGCGAGCTCATAGGCAAGGACTCCTCGGGTCCCGTCGGCGGTCAATGCCGCCTGGCGGTTCCCCGACGACGAGCCTTTTCTGTCGCGGCCCCTGACCTTTGGAATCAACTGCCTTTGGAGCTCCGCCTGGCCCCTGACCTCCGCACCTTTCGCCGCGAGTTGAAGACCTGGTTATTTGACCAACCTGGGCTATGACCCTTTGGGGAGGGTTGTTTTAATTATTTTATAAATGTTTGAACTTATAAATTAATTTAATTGTTTTTTAATGTATTTATTGCCTTTGTTTTTAGTTGTAAGCCGCCCCGAGTCTTCGGAGATGGGGCGGCATATAAGTTCAAATAATAAATAAATAAATAAATAAATAATTGTGTTTGCCTTCTGTGCTCTTCCCAAATAGCTTCTTGGATACCTTCTGGATGGTGGGAATGGTGTCATCTTCCAGTAATTTGTCCCTCTGTTTGGGTTGGGGTTTTTTTTGGCAGAACAGTGAAGTTGCCATTTTTTTCCTCCAGTAATTTATTGTTGGTTGTGATTCTTCATCAATAATCTATCCATTGGGCAATGTTTCTGGGCATGAACACACACAAAGGTATACATGGCATTGCTAGGTTGTGCCAAGCCCCTCCTCCACAGGTAGCCCTTAACTTACAACCATAATTGAGCCCAGAATTATGGACATAAGTTGTGCTGGACATTAAGTGAATCAGGTGACCGGGTCCAATTTTACAACCTTTTTTTGCAGCATTTGTTAAGTGATCACTGGTCATTAAGTGAGTCCATGTCTACAATGGTTGGGGTATTTTTGCCAGAAACTGGAAATAAACACGAGTTTTTGACAAGATCATAAAAAGCTGTCACTGAATGCTGCAAGCAGCCATAAATGTGGGCTAGTAGCCCAGTGCCCAAAACTGATTAAATGGTGAGCCACAGTGGTGCAGTGGTTAGAGTGCAGAATTGCAGGCTACTTCTGCTGACTTCCAGCTGCCTGCAATTTGGCAGTTTGAATCCCACCAGCCTCAAGGTTAACTCAGCCTTCCATTCTTTCGAGGTCAGTAAAATGAGGACCCAGATTGTTGGGGGCAATATGCTGACTCTGTAAACCGCTTAGAGAGGGCTGTAAAGCACTGTGAAGCAGTATATACGTCAATGCTATTGCTAGTGCTAAATGAGCATGGAGAGAGGGGAAAGAGAGGCAGGCAGTGATTGGAAGTTTGCATCAGGGTTGGAAGTAGATGTGGGGCAGTCCGTGGTAACTGAATGGTCACTAAACCAGATTGAAGACTACCTGGACAGTACAAGATAGTAATCCAAGAAGGTTGCAAACTCTACAAGTGCAAAAATAAATCAAATCTGTCCAAGAGCAACAATTTCCTTCTCCATTTAAAGCCATGATGGCATGTTATATTAACATTAATCTTTGTATTTATTTGCTGTACAATGTCTATGGAGATTCCCAGTCATCCAGATCATTGTTGTCTCAACGGTGTTTTTTCAAAAGGCAGCTGGACTTTTTTTTTTTGTCTTGAAGACATTTTGCTTCTCATCCAAGAAGCATGCTAGAGGAGGCACACAGAGCCCTCTGTCTCGGCATGCGAGCCATCGCCCCAGCTCAACTCCGCCACATATGCGCGTACGTGCCCACCAGCTAGCTTCGGGTGGGGGCGGGTCAAGCATGGGGGTCGCATGTGCATGCATGGGGGCAGGGCGCACATGCAGGGGTCATGCATGCAGAGTGCATGCACGGGGGTGAGGAGGGTCATGCATGCATGCATGGGTGGATACATGGGGGATGCATGCGCAGATTGCATTTTGGGGATCCGCATGCATGCACGCTTTGGGCACCTGGTGCTGAAAAGGTTAGCCATCACTGATTTAACGGAAAAAAAAATGCTGCAGTTCCCCCTATCTTTTCTCTTTCATAGCTTGTGTGCAAACACCAGACTTTGAGAATCTCCCAACCACCCCAAAGTGGCTTGAAAGAAAATAGTTTATGGCAAGGGTCCCCAAACTTGGCAACTTTAGGACTTGTGGACTTGAACTCCCAGAATTCTGGGAGTTCAAGTCCACAAGTCTTAAAATTGCCAAGTTTGGAGATCTCTGGTTTATGGACTCCTGGATGGTGGGAGTTATAAAGGTATCTGCCAAAGGAATAAAAAGTATCCACAGCCTCCAACATTGCAAAAGAAGAGATTAGTTTTGCGTGAAAATTCAGCTCTCAGAATGAGCCAATGTCATCTAAAGACACTGTTTCAGAGAATTTTGTGTTGGTGCAAAGTCCTTGAGTTGTCCCAAGATGCATCTCTTCTGCTTAGCCCCTTAATGGTTAGTTTTTATATTAATATTAATCTTTGTATTTATTTGCTGTACAATGTCTATGGAGATTTCCAGTCATCCAGATCATTGTTGTCTCAACGGTGCTTTTTCAAAAGGCAGCTGGACTTTGTTTTTTTTGTCTTGAAGACATTTCGCTGCTCATCCAAGAAGCTATTTCAGTTCCGACTGAATGGAAGCTTCTTGGATGAGAAGTGAAACATCTTCAAGTAAAAAAACAAAAACAAAATCCAATTGCATTTTGAAAAAGCTCCTTTGGGTTATGAGCCACAGTGGCACAGTGGTTAGAGTGCAGTACTGCAGGTTAGAGTGCAGTACTGCAGGTTAGAGTGCAGTACTGCAGGCTACTTCTGCTGACTGCCAGCTGACTGCAGTTTGGCAGTTGGATTCTCACTGGCTCAAGGTTGACTCAGCCTTCCATCCTTCTGAGATTGGTAAAACGAGGACCCAGATGGTTGGGGGCAATATGCTGACTCTGTAAACTGCTTAGAGAGGGCTGGAAAGACCTGTGAAGCGGTATATAAGTCTAAGTGCTATTGCTATTTGCTTTAGTCACCATAAGCATTCCATGTAAATAGGCAGCCAGGGTATTAATTCAATTGAAAATATATTTTAAAAGAATGATATATTAGGAAAAAAAGGAATTTCTCCTTCCCTTAAACCTGCTGCCCTATCTAAATAGTCCTCAATTTATGACTAGTCACTTTGTGACTGATGTTCTGACAGATCCTGAAAAAGGTACTTAAGACCCAGATTTGAAGTTCTGACATCTTGCACACACGTGATTGCATTTTGGGTGCTCAGCAACTGGCTTACATTTACAGCTGCTTTCAGTACCCTGTGGTCATGTGACCATGATTTATAACATTTTTACTGGAAATCGGCATTTATTTCCAGTTTCTGGCAATGCCACATAGAGGACAATGGGCTCACTTAATGACCACTGCACATAAGGTTGTAAAATCAGGCATTGTCACAACTTACAACCGTAACTGTGAGCTCAGTTCTGGATGTATGTTGAAGACTACATGAAGTCCATCTGTTATTACTCTGTTTCCCAGAATCCATATGCAGAGGATTTGGCTTTACAGCTTGAGTCTTTCAATTCTACAAGAGGCTTCCAAAATATTCTTGGCTGATATAACCAATAAAATGAATGGGTCTAATTCCTCATCTGATCAAAGCCCCTTGTGTTGATACAATTAAGGAGATCTGCCTAGGGGAAAATTTTCTATGCAAGTTTCATTTGTCAGATCAGAACAACATGTGGAATTCGGGTATATACTGAAAAGGTTGAGACCGTCTCCATGACACCTCTGAGAGGCAGTTCTGAGTTGTGTAAGAACATGGTTGGATCAAGGGTCTATTCAGTTAATTATTAACAGATGCCTCTAGGAACCTGGTGCTGATCTCTCTGTCAGCTGCCTCTAACCAAAATTAGTTTACGTAACCACTGTTAGACAACCCAGATGAACAGTGAAGTGGTTGAAAATATTGTTGCATCAGCTTGCAGCTGAGAGTTCTAAAAACGAATTATATATTGTGTAAGGGACTTATAATAAATACCAATGGTTTTCGACTGGGAAATTTCATTATTTTACTATTTTGTGCCAAGTCCTGGTGATTCCTGGGCTAGTCCCAGCAGTTTTCAAGACTTTGGGAGTAGTTTGCCATTGCCTGCTTCCTAGGACTGAGAGAGAGTTGCTGACCCAAAGTCATCCAGATGGCTTTGTGCCTAAGGCAGAACCAGATGTCACTGTCTCCTAGCTTCCAGCTGATGCCTTAACCACTACACCAAACTATACTATTCATGGTATTCCTAACTTTAGATGTCCCTTTTGTATTCCTAATGACCTTTTTTAAATCAATATTCCAATGATTAAAATGCTAAATTTGGACAGAGACTTGGGTTCAAGTTCTTACTCAACCACAGTGCTCACCAGATGGCTTTGAGCTCCACCAACATATCTACAGGATTGTTGAGAATAAACTAGGAGACTTGTCTTACCTGAGAGAAATGATAGGATATATAGGTAGTCCTCAACTGACAACAATTCATTTAGTGACCAAAGTTACAACAGCACTGAAAAAAAGTTACTTATGAGCATTTTTCACAGATACAACCTTGGCAGCATCCCTAATGGTCATGTGACTCAAATTGGTCTTGGTTCATATTTGAATATGATCCAACTTGGTTTTGGATCATATTTATGATGGTTGCTTTGTCTCAGGGTCAGTTTATGACCTCTGACAAGCAAAGTCAATGAGGAAGCCAGATTCAGTTTGGGGCTGAATTGTGGTTGTAAGTGGATGATTACCTTAACTGCAATGTTGATCTATGCAAAGCTTACCATTCTGATTAAAACTAACTTCCAGGAAATTTGCTGGAGCACAGCTACGGTGGGCAGATTGACATGGCCCAGAAAATACATGGAAATTATTCCAGAGGTTCCAGAACATTGATTCTTCAGAAAAGGTCAATTCTGAACCTCTCTAAAATGCAATCATAAATTGTAACCACCAAATCTTTCTATTTGCAAGAAAATACAGCCAAATAACTGTGCACATTTATTCTTCTGCACAAGATTATATTTCCTTATCAATGAATCTGGTGGATCTGAATATATATATACTGTTATTAAGTACCTCTTTGAATGATCTACATGGGGAAAATAGTTTTTATCTGCACCTCTGATAGTTTTCCCTGATCCTTAATTACCACTTTCAGGCAACATTGTTTTGTATTTCTTTCACAGGAACTCTGACATCAAACGCTTTTGTGATTAGCCATTTTATTTCTTCACAATATCTCCTTAGTACAGTGATTTTTGTTTGCTCATTTTAGGAAACTGAATTTATTTATTTTGACACTTCTGACAGGTTTTGTTTTGTTTTTTTTAAATACAGTACAGCATATTTTTTCCATTAAAGTAAACTTCAAAAAGAGAAAGAAAGAAAGAGAGAGAGAGAGAAAGAGAGAGGGCAGATGGTGTCCAAGATTTGTAAAATAAATGTTTAGAGCTTCATCGAAAAATAAATTAAGGATAGCAATGGGAAGGGAAATAGGAATACAGGTAGGAGTAAGGTAACAGAATTCAACCCCAACCTGCCCCAGTCCGTGCTAGGGGAAAAGGATGCTGGACTGGGGGGAATGTATGACATCAGGTTCAACTTAACCCCTGCAAACTCAGGTCTGTTTAGGAAAGGAAGGCAATGGAGAAACCATTCCAAAATGACAAAGAACCCTTTGACTTTCTCGTGTGTTTTTTAGATCAGCCAAGATGGGTTTTCCAGCTGCCTCTCCGCCTTTCTCCTCTTAAATAAATACATAGTTCTGTGAAAACCCGTCAGGTAGGGTGACTTATTTTAAAAATAACAAACTAAAAACACCAACACAAACCACGACACAGCAATGAAAGGTCCATACACACACATAACATCACCAGCTACTTCTATTTACATGGAACTGGAGAGATTGCTCTTTTTTTTTTCCTTTTTCATTTTCTGTACACTGAGGAAGACGGGAAGAGGAACAAGCAGGTTATCTATACACTCGGCAAGGTGGAAGTGGGAGAACCGTCTTCTGCAGGGCAACTGAATGGGAGCAGAACATCTGCAACCTACTTTCACCTTCAGTGATGCCGGGCAGGTGATGAGCTTCGCTACACATAGCCCAAGGGGCACCTCTTTGCTATGACCAGGCAGTCAGTGAGCGTTGGTTCCAATTTAGCCCTATCTTTCTCAAGGAGAGAAGCTGGAAAATCTGGGTGTAGACTAGGCCGCTGCAAGTAGCAGAGCAATCCCACCCTTACAAATTCCTTGCTGGCGGAGCAAAAGGATCCACTCTATCATTTCTTCACATATGGTCATCTTCTAAATACAGGAAGGCCTTCTTCCTCTTCTACCTGAATGGAGAAAAAGGATCTACCCATGACAAGCCTCTTCTTGCTAAAGTGACCGGGTTCAACTAGACCTAGAGTGATCGTAATGCCTTAGAATCCAGCATGACAAGAAGTAGAGTTTTAAGTTGGAAATTCCTGCCGTTCTGTGAAGAAAGGTATTCAACCTTAAAACCTATTATTTTCATTCATGGTAGAGGATAAACAGCATGCAAGAAGCAGGCACAGACTGGACCTAACCAAGAGGGAGCATTGAGGTTAATTAATCTCACTTCGCAGCATTACAAAAACCTAGCCCAATTCAGAGCTGGTAACGGGAGAGTTCCCAGGTAGCTCAGTTTGCCTGAACAATATTATATTTTTTCTCTACAGCCCATGATCAGTGGTCAGAAGGAAAAGAGGCAGATGCTTCTGACAGATACATTTTCCTTCCTGTGAAGACACAGCCAGATTCCCTTGAATCTCGGGTCGTCATCTATTTTTGTCCACACCGAAAATGCAGGAAAATGCAGTGGGATTGTGGCGCTTACAAAGCAGGAAGAGGGAAAGGATGTTCAACGGTGTCGATGGGAACATTATAAATATATAAATAAATAAAACCCCACTAAGAACAGTTAAAAGTTCCAGCGCTGCCCCCAACCCCTCTTTTCACGCTCATCAACTTGGACCCCGGTGGGGGGAAGAGGGGGGCATACGGGAAGATAGAGCCTCTATCTACCCAAAGATTAAAGGGAGTAACTTTTGAAGCATTCAAAGGCCCACATAGAGAGGTGGAGAAGCTCTGGGTTTGAGTCTCGACCACCTACCCCAAAAGGATAAGCAATGGGATAGCTAAATGGTGTGGGTGTGTTGGTGGCGGTAGGGAAGACAGAGAGCACAAACTGTCAAGAATCTAGGGGCTCTGGTTACTGCAAGACATGAGGCAGGCAAGGTGGGTGGGACAGGAAAAGTCAGGGCATCCACACCAAAGTCTCTTAACAGGCACAATCCTGGTGGGGGGGAGCTTGTTGATCGGTCAGTTGTGGGCCCTGCTTGGCACCGGTCACAGCTGGATCAGCTGCGTCCAGTGACTCGGACATCTTTTCGCAAATGATGTCGACCAAACGTTCAAAGGTTTGCTTCACGTTAATGTTGTCCTTCGCGCTGGCCTCGAAGAACTCAAATCCTGGAGGAAGGGAAAAGACAAAATACAAAAAAAAAATGCATGTAGAAGAACAGGAAAGAGAAACACGGGAGAGTCAAAAGGCCTCGAGGAATATCAAAGACCAATTATTTCCAAGGGGAGTAAAAAGGAAAAGAAAGAAATAAACCCATCAGCCTCTTGCAAACAGTGGAGTGATTTACCAGAGGTCAGTGTGTTATTTTGTTAAGAACAAGTTTTGCCAAACTAGCCTTGCCCTTTTTATCAACTTAGTAACTTTGTTAGTAGACTATGTGAATGATGTAGACATAATATATCTCAAGTTCAGCAAAGCATTGGGAAAATACCTCATAACTTTTTTATTAGCAAGCCTGTTAAGAGTAAGCTGAATACACAGATGACTCAAAAATCACATTGGAGAGTTCTTATAGATTTATTGAACCAGAGAGATCTATCTAATAAGACAAACAAGGTTCAGTCCTAATATTTATACTCATCATTTTTTAATTCATGATTAGGATGAAGGGGCAGGGAAAAAGAGTCACCTTATTTGCAGATGACACAAATGAGTGGGAAAATTAAGTAGCATGATAGTGAGATGGGTGGTGTATAAATTCAATAAATAAAGGATAGAATAAATAGAAGACAGAAATAAAATAATTTGATCCGTCAGCATCATGGGTTGAAAGGGAAAGAATTAAACTTAGACTAATGCAAAGTTGTTCACCTGGATAATAAAAATCAAATAGAGAGATAAACCTGGCTTGGCAGTTGTACCTGTGAAAAAAGTCTTGGAATAGAAGTTGACTGCAAACTGAGTAGGAACAAGCAGGGTAATTTAGCTGCCAAAACCGTAAGTGCAGATTTAAGCTAAATCTGTAATAGTGTAGATGTTTAATCATGAAATGTTGGTGTCCCCCCACCTTAAGTATTGTAAAATATCATATTTAAGAAGGATTTAAGGAATTGAAAGAGGCTCAAGGAAAAGAGTGAACATCAGAGGACTAGAAATTAAATCCTGTAAAGAGTAACTGAAGGACCATGAAATGTTTATCCTTGAGAATGGACAGTAGTAATGGCCTTCTTTAAATACCTGAACGGATGCCATTCAGAGAAAGGCCAAGACTAACATGTATTTATGTTACATGAAGGAAGATGCTAGCTGAATGTTTGGAAAAATACCCAGCATTAAGAGCAATACAGCAGCAGAGTCATTTATCAGAGACATGGTGAGCATTTCAGAGAATGTGTTGAAATGGTGCCTAGACAGCCATCTGTCATCGATGTTCTACCTTCAATTTTTGCACAGAGGGAGTTGGATTTACTGGCCTCAAATATCTCCCTTCTATTATGAATATGATTTTATGAAATCCAAAGCATCAAGGTAGGTTAATCAAGTTCAGCATCTTATATCTAATAAGGATCTAGCCACAAACAGGTCTTGAAAGCAACAGTCTAACAATTTAAACACAATTTCTAAAATTTCAAAATCTCTTTTAGGTGATATCCCATTTATTCCCTGTACTTCCTGTGTTAATTTATCTAATGTCCTCTTAAACACCTCAGCAACCAATCTTAGAAACTACTGACAGATGTTGTAACAAATGTCTTATTTTTTTATCCTGAACCTGCATCTAATCCATTTAATAACAGCTTCCTATTTAAAGTTCCAAAAAGATTAGCCACCTACACTTTTTCTATACAATGTGCATATATTATACAAATGTATATCTTTATATAAATCTGTTTTGCATAATCTATTTAGTCTACACTAGCTATATAAAGCTCTAAACCCTATCTTCCTGGAATCAATTTTTCCTTGAAGCCTGAAGACTTGAAATTCCACTTCTGTATCATTTATCAAACTCATCTTTATAGCTCAAATACACATCATTCCAATTGTTGTTCACTTACCCAAGTGCTCAGCAAGCTGACGTCCTCGTTCTGATGACACAACCCTCTCATCTTCCATGTCACACTTGTTACCCACCAACAGTACCTGGGCATTATCCCATGAGTAGGTTTTAATCTGAGTTGACCTGAAGTAAACATTGGGGTGACAAGCTCAGTCATATTTGGTCAGTTCTTTGTGGGAATGGTGGGAAAAACAAGAGCATATTTCAGCTGTACTCATAAAAGTAATCACAGGTGGAAAATGTCCATAGGCAGGCAAGAGTTTTATTGGGATTCAACAAAATGTCACAAAAGGGCATGCAAATTTTGGAGTTTGGAGAATTCTGAAGAAGCCTTTGTGAGGCACAATAAAATAAGATATGGAAGAAACAAAGGAAGTCTAAAAAGTAAGCTACATGTAATTTTATGTCATTTGGTTGAACCTAATACAGATATCATTACCTAGGGATTCATCATGAAGATACACTATTAAAACTCCTGCTCAATCAGCAGGAATACAATAAAAAAATACTGGTAGTCCTTGTTTAGCAATTGCCCTGGACAGCAATCATTTGCAATAGCAACAGCACTAAAGACTTATATAGTGCTTCACAGTGCTTTACAGCAGTCTCTGAGTGGTTTACAAATGTCAGCTTATTGCCCCCAACAATCTGGGCCCTCATTTTACCAACCTTGGAAGGATGGAAAGGTGAGTTAACCTTGAGCCCTGTCAAGATTGAACTCCAGGCTGTGGGCCTAGTTAGCCTGCAATACTTCAGTGTAACCAGAGGTGGGCTGCAGATACTGTAACATCCGGTTCACCTAGTGCAGAACTGTAAAACATGAGTGTGTGCACGCATGCCCCCTTCATGCACAGCTGCAAAAACACAGGGATTTTCTGTGCGTGGCAGCCATGGTGAGTAGAGTGGGCGAGGGGCGGAAATCAGCTGGGCTGCATGGGTGGGGGGAGTGAGCCGGAAATATAGGCCGGGATAGCACTGCGGCAGGGCAGGTGGGTGGGGTGGGGGTGGGCCCACCTGATGGTCAAAACTACCAGTCCGAACCAGCAGCAGCCTACCAGTGATTGTAACCACTGAATCACCACAGCTCAATTTGCACGTATGACAGTGATGAAAAAGTAACTTTGCAACCAATGCCCACATGTATGACCTTCAAGCATCTCTCAGTCACCTGTTCAACTATTACAGTCAGTTAATAGGCATTCTCTTTAGCCTGTTTTTTTTTCTTTTCACCCCTTATAGAAAGGAGAGATTGTGTCAATAAGGTATCTCTTCCTGAGTTGCTTTCTTTCAGCAACACATTACTCCCCTAGTAAACACTCACCCCAAGTTAACAAGCTCAGCTCTCTGACCTTAATTAATTGATTAGAACTCTGGACTGGCTCCCAAATGCTGCCTCTAACTGACAAGGCCTTAATCAATTTCACACTGAATATGTGTGTGTGTGTGTGTATGCTTAAGAGGCAAATATATATATAAGCATTTGGCTGCACACAGACCCAGTGCACTAGGACAAACAGCCAGTGCTAGCGCATTCTTTTCACTGTGTGTGCCTGTTTATTTTCTTATAACCCCTTCCTCTCCAATGAATGTAAATACAAATATTAATCTTCTTGATAATTATCCCAGCATTGGGGAAAGCATTCCAAAGAGCAGAGAAGTGAGGGGAAAAGGGCTACAAGATTTATCCTTTTAGCTGGCTTCTAGCTCGTCATCAGAGTTGAAAGGGACTTTGGAGGTCTTCTAGTCCAACCCTCTGTTCAAGCAGGAGCACCTATACCATTTCAGACAAATAGATGTCCAGTCTCGAGTTTCAGAAACCTACCCTACCATTTTTGGGCTCACCTGGCTGTTTTGGGGTCATAGCCCAATAATAAAGGTGGCATCGAATGCCCATCGCCCGGTACGCGCCCACAGACGGGGCCTCCTTGGGGTGCCGTTGGCCAAACAATGTCAGCTGGCGGTCCCTAGGGGTAGGGCCTTCACTGTGGGAGTGCCCACCTTATGGAACCAGCTTCCCCTGCGGCTACGATTGGCCCCCGACCTCCGCTCCTTCCGCCACGGCCTAAAGACTTGGTTATTCGAACAAGCTGGCCTGGACTGAGGGGGGGGGGGAGGTCTTAGTTTTAAATGTCATGTTATGGGGTTTTAGATAATTTATTTGGTCGAATTGGGTTTAATAATCTTTTAATTCTTTTTAACTTTTGTATTGTGTGTTTTTATGACGTGAGCCGCCCTGCGTCCCCAGGGAGATAGGGTGGCATACAAGACCAAATAATAAATAAATAATAAATAAATAGCCTTCTGAGACTATAAAAGCAAAGAAAAGTGTAAGGAAACTCATAAGCACAATTGCAATTGACATGGTTTTTCACTTAGCAACCACTTTCCTTAATGACCAAATTACCGGTTCCAATTGCAGTTGCTAAACAAAGACTATCTCTAATGAGCGTTTAAGGCATTTTATACTTTTGTATTCTGTCCTACCTAAATTACATAAGAATAGAGAGCAAAATTAACCACAAGACTTTGTTAGAAAGACATAACTGAGAAAGAAAGCCAGTTTGGTCTAGTGGTTAAGGCTGGAAAGCAGGAGATTGTGAGTTCTAATCCTGCCTTAGCCATGAAAGCTGGTTGGGTGATTCTGGGCCAGTCCCTCTCTCTCAGTCTAACCCACTTCACAGGGTTGTTGTTGTGGGGAAAATAGGAGAAGGAAAGTGTGTTGGATATGTTCACCAACTTGAGTTATTTATAAAAATAATAAAGGTGGCATACAAATAAACTTTTTTGGAGCTTGCATATAAACCGATAAGTAAACATACTGAAGATGTCAATTTGATCCATGGGTTGTTCAAATGTCAGCTGCATTTGTCCAAAAGAATCCTTGGAGAACATTTGAATATTAAAATTATTATAAGTTTCAGAATTAATTAAAGTTAGTCATCAAAACTTTGACTCACCAATCTTGGACAGCATTGAAAGACTCTTCATTGGTGATGTCATACATCAAAATAAAACCCATTGCCCCTCGATAATAGGCAGTAGTGATAGTCCGGTATCGTTCCTGCCCTGCTGTATCCTAAGAAAAACACAAAAATGTTTTTGAAGTATTTTTTATAGCATTTACAGGCATCCTATGGAACTGCCATACTTTACATCAAAGTTCCCCAATCTTGGCAAATAGAAGTGAGTGGATTTCAACTCCCAGAATTCTCAGTTGCAGCTGTGGAATTCTGGGAGTTAAAATCCATATACCTGGAAATTGCCACGGTTGGGAAACCCTACTCTAAAGGTTTTTCCCCAATTGTGGTCAATTATTATATGAGGAGTATTTCTTAATTTAATTATTTATTAATTAAAACTCAAGCATTTTAGGCTTTAACATTGCTGGCCTTTGTTCCCTCTCTCTCTCTCTCCCTCCCTCCCTCCCAATAATCAATCAATGAAACAGAAGCTGCTTTCAGAAGTTGTGGGAGCTTCATCATTGGAGGCTTGCAAGAAGAGATTGGACTGCCATTTGTCAGAAATGGTGTAGGGTGTCCTGCTTGGTTGGGGGGTTGGACTAGATGACCTACAAGCTCCCTTTCAACTCTGTTATTCTGTATTCTCTCTCTCTCCCTCCCTCCCTCTCCCGATGGAATCTGTTTGGATTTATTTTAAACTTCACCTTCAAGGCGACAGGAGAGTTTACTGATTGCCAGTGATGTCATGCAGAGTGGAAATATCAAAATTTCCAGTCCACATTAGGAGAGTTGGGGAGATTTTATTGCTTAAAGGAGAAAAATCTGTGCCTTTCAGAAGCTGAATGTACTTTATTTATTTTCACTAAAAATAGGGGAAGTTGAATTTTAGTAAATTAATGGTTTTGCTGCCAAATATTGGCCATGCTTGAGGCTGAAAAAAAAGAAGATGGGTGCCTATATGCACCTCCTGGATCACTACAGCTATTCTAGAAACACTTCAGTAAATTAGTCTAGATTTTCAAAAAACAGCACTTTGTTGTACCTTATAAGAAATTGTACTTTGGCTTCATAATAAACTGATTTTATAATGCGGAAACATTCATCAAATGTCTTCATGGCCAAAGTGTACTTTTGTTCTCCCAAAATGATGTTGTTTTTTAAATAATAAATTGCCATCCAATTCCGATGGACTCAAAACTTTCAGTTTTGGAAGCCTTGTAACAGCATTGAAAGGAAAACCAATATTATCTAACATGAACCTTAATGTAATGGTATGTAGGAATGACCTTGAGGGAGGGAGGGGAAGAGATACTGATCAGAGAGGAGAGGGGGGAACCTACATTTACTTAACCATCAGAGAAAGAAAATTAGGAAGGACCTGTCCTAATTGCTCAGGCTTAAAAAGAGACAATGATTTGTACTTTCAGCATTGTAAGATTGTATTAATGAAGCCTTACAATAAAGTAGAATTAGCTCCTCTGGTGTCAGGTCCAAGCCCAAAGACAAGACAGTGAGAGCCAACCAAGTCCAATCCTTTATTTGCTTACACCTAATGGACAGAATCTTGCTAAACTAAAACTATAAATTTCTCACTACCAGATAGCAATTGCCCCCAACAATCTGGGTCCTCATTTTACCAACCTCGGAAGGATGGAAGGCCGAGCCAACCATGAACTGGTGACAATCGACCTTGGAAGGATGGAAGGCTGAGTCAACCTCGGTCTCTTGATCTATGTTTCTTTATGGGAAAGCTCTGAGTTGACCAAGTCCTCTCCTCCTGCAAGTGCACATTCTATCACATATGATCATGTTTCCTGTCTGCTTTACCTGGAACTTCCTTGCACAAAAACAGACCACTACTCCAATTATATTTATATTGTTTAATCCAGCTGGCAGGGTCTTTGACCTCTTCAAGCTCTTTCCCAGCCATGCCCAACCCTGATCCTTCTGCTTCTCTCAGAAAACAATTATTCTGGTAACACTTACAAACAATCCTGCAAGGCAGCTTTTTTCAACTTTAAGACATGTGGACCTAGACTCCCAGATTTCCCCAGCCAGCATGGGGAATTCGGGAGCTGAGGTCCTCATGTCTTAAAGTTGCTAGGGTTGAGAAACACTGGTACAAGCAAGACAGCTTTCCTTGGCCTCCTTACCCAGATCTGCAGTTTAATGCGCTTGTCATTGCGATAGATGGTTTTCACTTTGAAGTCGATGCCAACGGTGCTGACAAAAGCCGGAGTGAAGGAGTCATCGGCGTACCGGAAGAGGAAGGAAGTCTTCCCAACACTGCTATTGCCAATGATCAGGATCTTGAACATGTAGTCAAAGTTCTGGTCTGAGGATTCCTTCTGGCCATAGCGAGGGTCTGTTGCAGAAGCCATCTGGGGAAGAGTTGGAGGAGGGTGTGGGAAAAGGATGGGGCACAAAACACCACCCAATTTGCAACTTCAGCAGAAAACCAAATCCTCTGATCCTTTAAGATTAACAATCGATCCCCAAGACTCTTCAAGGCTATTTTCTTCTTAAGTTATTTCCCAAGCTATTTTATAGAATCTGCCTGAACTTTAGCCCACCATGGACTTCTAAAAACATTTAAAAGAAAAATCCCTGCTAATTAAAGTATTTTTGATAAATATCAGCCACATTTTCAACAATGTTATTTATCTATCTTGCTATTTTACACATACAGACATATTTAATATTGTAAGGTAGACTGAGCTACAAATGAACTACAGGTAGTCCTCGACTTACAATTAAAATTGGGACCAGAATCTCCATTGCAATGCAATGCGGTTGTTAAGTGCCTGATTTTAACACTTTTTATTTACCATGGTTGTTAAGTGAATCACTGCAGTTGTTAAATGAATCACATGGTCATTAAGTAGCTTCCCCTATTGATCTTGTTGGAAACCAGTTAGGAAGTTTGCAGTGGATCATGTGACTTTGGGACACTACAACCATTCTAAATACATGCTGGTTGCCAAGTGACCGAATTTTGATCATGTCACTGTAGGGATGCTGCGATCATTGTAATTCAAGGACCGGTGTAACTTTCAAATGGTTACTGAATGAAATTAAGTCAAAGACTACCTGTACAGTATAGCAGTGGGACAGGGATCAAAATCTGCAAGATGGCAGTTGAGGTATTATGATTCAAGCCAAAGCAGCGAGGTTGGATTGCCATGCCACCCATCACCCTCTGGCATATTTTGACAGTATTGATCAAAATTGTAACAGTTTATAATCCTTATGGACGTTTACAAAGATGATACACTAACAAATTAGGTAGAGAACTATCTTCTCCGTTATGAACTATGGTTTTGTTTTTCATTTACTGAACAGTTTATTGCAATTTGGTTTATTAAAGAGTCTTTCTTTTCTTTCTTTTATAATTTTGCATTATTTTGCATATAGTACAACATACAGCACAACATACAGTACAACTCCCTGGTATGTTATGGCTGCATGGAATCAAGAACCAAGTTCAAATGAGTTCAGATAATTGGTTCATAACAGATTGTAGATGTTTATAAATTCAGAGTTTATATTTTTAAAAAGGGTGCTTCCACCATTTTTCCTTGGTTCTGTCACGATATCCAACCAAACAGTTAGTACATTTATACCCCATGTTCCACCAGTGATTGCAGTAATTTCTCATATAAGTATGGTCTAGACCAGAGCTTCTCAACCTTGGCAACATTAAAATGTGTATACTTCAACTCCCAGAATTCCTCAGACAGCATGCTAAAATACACGCAGCTTAAAGTTGCAAAGTTTGAGAAACACTGTTCTAGAACTAGGCCTAGGTGGCTTTGGCAAGCTGTACAGTATATCATGTCATACTGTATATACACACCTTATATTTTCTTATTAAACAATATATAGTTATACAGTGTACCACCAAGGGTAAATATATAAGCAAATATATATTATAAATCAAGTTTCCCAAATATGGGCTACTTCCAGAACTGGGGATTGCAATTCCTAGAATCCACATCAATAGCCATGCTGCTGGAGATTTCTGTAAGCTGTTTATACCTCTGAAAAGATGTCCAGATCTTTGGGATAGTCCCTAAACAATATTTATAGAAGAAAGCCCAGATTAATCTATCCAACTAAAATTGATCTGAAAATATAATCGACAGTACAGGATGGAGAAAACCTGTATAGGAAACTCCAATACCACCCTCTGAGGGAAATATATAAATAAATTGAATTTTAATGAGGTTCCATTGCAGTTTATAGCAATCAAGGAACAGAAACAAGGATGGAAACATTGAGGTAAATAAGGATTTTTAAAAATACTATTTCATAATATAATTTGCATTTGAGATTTTTGTTTGCTTTTTTCTTATTGTGTATATGCAAGCCTTAGGGGCCTGGATCTTACAGGATAAAAATATTTCATATATTGTTTTATGAATTAATCTCTGTGACATACGCAAACATTTGGCTTGAGAACACAGACTGAAGAGGCAATTAAGCTAACTGGACATACCATCTCTATGGGATGAATAATTAGTTTCACTTGGAGATGATTTGCCAAGTCCTTCAGTTTGCACCAGTCTGGCAATCATGCTACACCCCCTAAACACTCTCTAAAATATAGAGAAGACTTGCATCTACCTCTTCTTTGGACATCTTACCTTTCCAAGAATTATTCTCTTTTAAAAAGGGAAAGCTGTCTCAATTATTCCCCAGTCAAGGTTGCAACTGAGCTCCCTGATTGGAAAGCCCAGCTCCTATTTCCACCCTCATCTCCCCTGCCACCAAGTACCCCAAAGGGGGAAAAAACCCATAGTGATGAATTTCAATGGCAAAATGGCAAGGCTCTGGAGGGCTGGTTTAAGGCCGCTTTGGGAGGTGCACAAGGATTAAGACTTAAGAGTTGTGAGTGATCAGTCTTAGAGAGGCCTCCTGCTCTCACTCCAACCCCAATTTTCAGGAAAATAATGAAAATCATGGCACAGATAACCAGCCAGTTTTGCTGCTGAATTGTATTGGTATTGGATCAGCATTTGGTCCATGAGTTATTCATACTGATGCAGCTCATCAGCTGGAACTTAATACTTAAATCAGTTAAGATGCATTGCTTTCCTTAACTGGTGCCATCACTGTTGGTGACATAGATTCCATCTTGGAACTGTGCCTTTTGGGTAAGAGAGTTATTTTATGGAGCTCCTGTCTCTGAGAGGTCAACCAAACCGCATAAATGGAAAAATTTCCATAGAGCATCAACATTTTTTTTAATTTTGGTTTCAGAAAGCTTGTAGAACCGATTATTTAAAAGTGCATTGTGTTGGTTTTATTCATTATTTAAAAGCACGCTGACTGCTATTATTAAACTGAATCCACTTCTTTTTCTGTTCTGCAGCTGAGACCACAGAGTTGGCAATTTTCTTAGCACTGAGCAAATCGTTCCAATCTTTGTTCACAGAAAAGATATAAAATCAAAAACACCAACATAATGTTATAAGCTCTTGCCCTTGTTATAACACCAAAAGAGCTAAAAGCTTGTTTTGTGTGGGAACATCTGCTTGGGCATGGTAGCCAACAGAATGTCAGGGTTCCAGATGTAATGGGTTCATTCTGACTCACCTACACAATTTCCTTACATGCCTGGTGACAGTGGTAACAATTATTTCAGAGGTCTACACTTCCCACAGTTCTTTGGGGATCTTTAAACCACTTATTCTTATGTTCTTATGGTCTGCGTCCTAGATATGCCCTACCTTTTCATTTCATCACAACAGAGATAGCACCCAATACAATCTTTTAACTCGCTGGTTCTCAACCTGCAATCTGTGGACCCTTGCGGGGGTGGCTATGATGTCATCACAAGGGGTCCACAAACAAAAAAATGTTATGATTTAAATCTTGAGTTAAGTCTTGGGGGTCCATGACCATGGTGGGTGGCCCAACAGATATTTAAAGAGGGTCCATGGCGAAGAAAAGGTTAAAAACCACTGTTTTAGCTAATTAAACAGCCTGTGGTTTACTTGCATTACACAAGCAAACAATGGAGTTGAAATAATTCCTAGGGCCTTAAGAAGGATTTAGTTGGATTCCTCTCACATCTTCTTAGAGGCCAATCTCAAATACGGGTTTTAGCTATAGCTAAACAGCCCTCAGTTTTGTGCAGCAGGGAACTGCTAAGCAATGTTTGGTGGTAGCAGTTGGAAAGCGGCCTCCATTTTGGCTCTGAGTCAGCTGTGTTTTTTGCCCACTGAGCTCTTTATAGCAGATGCTCCCAGGATGAATGTCTCATCCTGGCCTTAGGTGTTCAGCAATGAAAAAGACAAATCCAAAACGATAACAAGAAAATGAGATTGAAGAGGAGCTCAGAACTCAGGCCATTCTATTGATCAATGCAAAATTGAATTTTAGAGATACGCTTTCTGTGTTGTTTCATCAAAAGGGGGGAGAAATGTGGGAGGCAAGGCAGCCCTAAGATTGCTGGCCACTCATTTTGCCCTTTGCTTGGTCCCTAGTGACATATAAAAACTGAGTCAAATCACTGGATTGGAAGGTTTTTGGAAATTAAAAATGTATTGATTCTTCTGTCACCTTGGCTCACTGTTAAGTTTTAATCTGGTGGTAAATTTTTCAATGCGGGTCTCTCTTTCCTTCTATTTGTTACACCCATTGCAATGCAGGGGTGACTCAGGGCATGATTTAAAAGGTTGTGTGACGTACATTTAAAAAAACAGTTGGATTGCACCATTATGGGCAGCATTTTGGCTTTTTTTAACCATACCCTATGGACACCTCTGTCTGATGCTATGTACATTGATTTCTATAACACACAAGGAATACATGCATAGCTTTTCATTAAATCCTTTTTGAAAGCATTTTAAAAAGAAGCCTCAGTTTTGACTTCTGAAGAACAGGAGATAGAGTGCTCCTAAATTATGCACAGGGAATGTTCTGTTTCTGAAAAGCTGTTATTTCAAGGTGGCTTGAATCCAATCCTATGTGGTCTACTTTTTACGAAATTGGAATTCTAGCATTTTACCAATGGACGCCATTCTTTGCTTATCTATCTGGAAGTAATTCCCAAATAAAATGGTGCTGAGGCTATTCCAAGAAAAAAAGTAAAGATTGCAATGTATCTGATTCTGAGTTTGTATTCTGGTTTGGGAATTAAAACACCCAGACAACAGGGAATTTTAGCAAAAGGGGAGGGCAGAACTGATGGTTTGAGTTACACTCTTCCAGAATGATGTGAGTGCTCTGCTGCCATCAGACTAAAAGTCCATCAAATCCAGTATTCTATTTCAAAGCAGGGCAGGTATTTTGGGAAGCATGTAATTACAATATGGAGACAGTCATTGTTCTTTCTCTTGCATCATAGGTAAACTACTTCAGTCCATGGAGATTCTACCTACTAGTACCTCTAATGAATGCAGGTAGTTCTCAACTTGAGACCATTCATTTACCAATGGTTAAAAATTATGATGACCTTGGAAAAAAGTGACTTATGACCAGACCTGGAAGTTACAACTGTCACACCACTCCTGTAATCACATGATCACAATCTGGGCACTTGGCAACCAACTCGCATTTACAACCATTGCAGTGTTTTGCAGTCACTTGATCATGATTGCGACCTTTCCAACTGGCTTCCAACAAGCAAAGTCAGTTGGGGAAGCCAGATTCGCTTCATAACTGGGCAAAATGGTTGCAAAAATTGGGTGTGGTCACCTGATGAGTTGCTTTAGGACTGCGAAGACTTACGATGGGAATCGTGGTCCCAATTGTGGTTGTAAGTCGAGGAGTACCTATACTAAGTCCCAAAGACATCACCCACCAATGCAAAAGAAAGGACCAATAAATCAAAATCCTTTGCAAGAATACCGTATTAGCACATAAAAGGATGACCCATCAGTGGATTGCACTTATTCAGGGATTCATCCCTTGACTGCATAACTCATCACTTTTCACCAATACTCAGACAAAGGCATGCAGATATACAGTCCTTATTTATTACTGCTGTTTCTAAGAACCAAATGGGAGAATTCATTTTAATCGGCTCATGAGGAACTCATTACATTCCAAATTTAGTGCTTCCCCTACTCATGTCTTCTCTCCCTCTCTCTTAATAAAACTATGACTCTTGACCTCTCTCCCTACAGTATCTCTGAAGAAATGCTGGAAACAAATACAGCCTTGTTCTGCTTTGCATCCAAATCTTTAAAAGTTAATAGAAATAAAGACAAGGGGAAAACTAACTCTGGTTCATAAAGGAGAAGGAAAGAAAATATAAGTATAGAAAGAATACCCACTGGGTTTGGAGACAAAGAGAATGGATATGAAGGGAGAGTGGGAGTTCTGACCCAAACCTTGTTCCAAGTAAACAAACACCAAACAGAGATAAAAGCAAAAACTTTTAATGCTTCTCTGCGAATTCCATTAATTCATGGTTAAAAGGCTATTAAAACTAGTTGTCTCTGATAAGAGCGAGCCTTGCCAAGGTTGTGCAAGGCTGCCAAAAGCACTAGATTAAGTTGCCAAGAAATATTCCAAACAAAAAGTCTTCAAACACAAATCAAGATAGTCTGAACTTCCACAAGGCTTGAAGTACAAGAACTTCTTTGATTCCTGCAAAGAACACCAGTCTCTCAGGCTGGCTTTTATTTCTTAAGGGAGGGGCCATTACCTTGCAGCCTCACTCCCGAGTCGCCCGTGCTGCTGCAGCTGCTCTTTCCTACGAGCAGCCCTGCGTGCATGTGCACTGGGCCTAGACTCCTCAGGGTCCTTTGCATCACTGCTGCCAGCCTCCACAATATCCACTCCCTGATGGTCCTGGCCCCATCCCTATATCACACGCAGGCTCCTCATCTGAGTCCTCGCTCTCTGAGACCTCAGCCGTCCGCACTTGCTGCCAGCGAACCACAACAGTGGGGAAGACTTAGAACAGCGGTCTTCAAACCTGTCAGATTTAAGACTTGTGGACGTCAACTCCCAGAATTCCTCCTCCAGTCATGTTAGCTCAGGAATTCTGGGAGTTGAAATCCACAAGTCTTAAACTTGCCAAGTTTGAAGACCCTTGAATTAGAAGCTTCATCACCAAGTAAGGCCTGGGAAAACTCTGCTCCATCTGATTCAGTGACTTGGTTCACACAATGTACTAATTCATAATTACTTTTGTTTTGATTTTAGCATGTTCTATGAACATGAGCATTCAGGTTTTAAACCATAGCTTATGATGAAACTTGGCTAACTCATCATCATCTTCTTCTTTTAAACGACCCCATAATCCCTTGCGGGGTGGAGTCTGGGCAACTGAAAGTGTCAACTGGCCAGATGCCCTTCCTGTCGCCAATGCAGAGCTTTGTTCAGGAGATATAATCCCATTGTGCCCAGAGAGAGAAATATCTGCCTCTACCCAGGATTGAACACCTGATTGTGAGGTGAGAACTCCACATCTATCTAGGCCATTCCACCACTCATGAAACTTGCCTAACTAATAGAATCAAAAAGCTAATTTAATAAACCAAGACTTTGTCCCAATGTGAGATCTCACCTTGCATTAGGTAACTTCACATGGTCCTGTTTAAATCACTCTTTTTATTATAAGGATAGGAATTATATTAGAATTGCTATTTTTATAATAGCCTTTGCTCAACGGTGCTGCACATGCTGAGGTGCAAAAAAAAAATCTGAATTCATTCTCCAAATGGGGCTGATTAAGATTCCTTTTGGTCTGAAAATCAACAGATGTGCTGCCAATCAGTAAATACTAAATTACATGGCACGTGGTTGGATTCAATGCAAAAGATTGGGCTGAATCATGTTATGCTTAATTTGATTGTAGAAAAAGCAACAGCCAATTGGGTTCATGCTGAACAAATGATATTATGGCTTAATGTAATGTGTGAATCCAGTCACAATGTCCCATGTTGAAAACTACCTGTTTATAGGCTGAGTTTACAGATAATCCTCAATTTACAACCACAATTGGGACCAGAAATTCTGTTGCTAAGCAAAGCACTGAGTTATTTTGCCATGATTGTTAAACAAACCTCCATGGATATTAAGTGCTAACAACTGTTAAGCAAATCCGCTTCCCCCATTAACTTAGCTTGTTGGAAGCCAGCTGGGAAGGTCACAAATACAATCACTTGATGCCAGGAAGCTGCAACCATTGTAAATTCATGCTGATTGCCAAGCACTCAAATTCTGATCACATGACCTGGATGATGCTACAACAGTGTTAGGATGTAAGCCACTTTTTTCAGTGTCATTATAACCTTGAATGGTTGCTAAATCGATGGTTATGAGTTGAGGATTATCAGTAAATGCACACACATGCATGGTTACAATCACATAGGTTGATCTATGAGGGGAGAGAATCAGATGTTGATTTAACCATGAAATCAGTCTTACACTTTTTTTTAACCATCATCTTGATTTTCTGTCCCACTACCCAAATATGACTTTGGTTAAAAAAAAGTTATAATAAAAATAAAATCCTTTGCTCTTGGACATTAGCACATGTGCTCGAGACACATGAAAAAGTTGAGGGGGGTGAAAATGAAAGACAGTGCAAAAGAAAAGACTATTTCAATTTCACCTGCCTTGCCACATACCTGCTCCAGAACTTCCAAGCACTAAGAAAACCAGAATACCTAAAATGTGAAGAACTTTTGGTGCAGAATCAGACAAGCCATTGAAATGCAGATACTGTCTGTCCATGCTGCATTGTTTTCAACTGAGTATGCATCTCCTTTTACAGAATCCAAGACTAGTGTAAAGGAATGTAGCTATCTCATTTTTAACTTTATGTCCCCAATTCTGGCCACCAAGAGACACCTTCAACAATGTGCACTTGTATCCATCAAAATATTTCACAAGGCCAAATCAGGATCTATCAGATCTACAATATGCTAAACTGGTATAGTGTTAAGTTGGTTAGCTTTTTTTGTGGGTTAGTATATTATGCATATATGTATATTTAGCAGGTGACAAGACCTAGCAAACCTTAGTTGGTTTAGAAAGCTAAGCAGGGTCGGTTTTGATTAATATTTGAATGGGGAATCATCTTGAACACTAAGGCCTTTGTAGCATTTGAAGACAACTTTACTATTTTGGATCAAAACATTTTTTGGTTTCATTTATTTCATTTGCATGCATAAGCGCACACTTGTGCCTATCGTCCCTGTCCTATTGTCCCCATTTATTTGTACCTATTTCCTGTATTCATACTCATATTTACTCTTGTGTCTATTATCTTGTAAGCGATTGACAAATTAATTAAATAAATAAAAATAAATTTATGATATGGTGTTTTGTAGAAACCCAGCAAATCACTAATTGATATAAGTATGCTGCATTAACACAGCTATTGGGACCCTCCTTATGTGGTGCTGAGCAAGCAAGTTGGGTGGGAATCCTGAAAACAGCACATAGGCCAATGCAGGTATGCAACTCTTGGTTCTCCAACATGGAAGAATATCAGCGCCTTTTGAATTTGCTTGGGTATCTGGTACAGATCTATCTCAGAAGGTTTTCAGATGTCATTTCTACTTTAAACAAAAATGTCAAATTAACAACAAAGGTTCTAATTCTCATGAAAGTTGCAGGGTCTTCTTTGAAAGCTGATTAGAATCTGGTTCCAATTTTCAGGCCTACCTATTTTTTTTTTAATTCATATTTATATCCCGCCCTTCTCCGGAGACTCAGGGCGGCTTACAATTTTTGGGATACAACCCAATGTGCTCAGCAATAGCCTTCCTTCCATTGTATATGCCTGCTTATTACTAAGCGACATTTTTACAAAGTCAGCTTATTGCCCCCAACAATCTTGGGTCCTCAGTTTACCTACCCCGAGAGGATGGAAGGCTGAGTCAACCTTGAGCCTGGTGGGATTCGAGCCTACAATAATTACAGGCAGCTGGAACTAAGTGCTAGGCTATTAACAGCCTGCACCACCAAGGCCCATATTGAATAAGGGATCTTCTAGGAGCTCTGGTAAAGCATAAAAACACAAGAGCAGCCCCAGATCAGGCCAGCAGCTCATCTACTGTAATATTCTGTGCCATGAAATGCGCACAGAATAGACAAGGAAAGTGATAGCATGCCTTACATAAGGAAAGCTGTCTGTCATTCAGGAAATAGGAAACAGTCATCAATCCTAGTTGCTAATAATTCCCAAAATGAATTGGCTTACATAATATTACCTCATCAGTTGGGCTTTCAGAAACTGGGATCATGGCATCATGACTGAGTAACATTTCTAAATGGGTTTCCTAATATGAGAACAATTAGCCAGTGGAATGGCTTGCCTCCAGAAGTTGTGGGTGCTCTAGCACTCGAGTTTTTTAAGAAGAAACTGGACAACTATTTGTCTGAAATGGTATAGGGTCTCCTACTTGAACAGGGGGTTGGACTAGAAGACCTCCAAGATCCCTTCCAACTCGGTTATTTTGTTAAGATGGACTGCCACCTCTTCCATCTCACTTTAATGCATATGCCTCGAGGGGAAAATGTTATGCAAGACATGAAAGTGATAATGAGTTATCAACACCCAATGTTTTGAGGGAGAGAGATTGCCCTAATGCAGGAATATTCTTGATTCATATGGTGTAAGACCCCGCTAATTTGAATCAAATTAGCATCCTATTCAAGCGGGTAGCCAATTACCCCTGTGCAAAATGTTTTGCTGGCTGTTTCCAAACATGGAAGCCCCGTTTCACGAGTGCAATTAACACAGGCCTCTTCTCTCCATTTCATAAGTGTCCAAACCAGTTTTAAGGCTGTCTAAGCAAATTATCATCACCGTAGCTTATGGCAACGTAAAGGGAAGCAGAGCAGGCCAATGTCAAGCTATTCAATCTTTTCAATATTAATCACTGGTTTGCCAGGACATCCAAACGCGATGTTATCCAACAGGATCCTTTGGCCCGGCCTTATCTGTCCATGCAATGCCTTGTATAGCGTGCTCAAGTTGCAAAGGCTTTCATGTTGAATCAAATGCTCCCCCGTTATTGAATATTTAAAATGGTCTGTCTGGCTACACACACATACATACACTCCACACACATACACCACCTTTTTGCTCTTGCTAATGGGGAACTGTAACCACGGGCAGCAGAACGTTTAGGAAGATTTGTTAAGCTAGCGGGAATAGCTGAGTGCAGCCTGGCCAAGGTAAGTTGCTCTCCTTCTGATGAAAAAGACATAGTGATGATGCACCCCCCCCTCCCCGTCCTGAGCTGAAAAAGCAACCCCTTAATGCTGCATTGCATACAAGAGGCTGAGCCTCAGGAAAGCTGATAAATGTGTTCACCACAAGTCATTAATCATGTCCGATACAGAATTGTATTTTTACCATACTACAATAGGCTCTTTTTCAGCTACAATGTAGTAGATCCTTTGACAAGAGACCACAGATGGCAACCTCCTTTCCTTCCATACATTCTCAATCAGATATGGAATTAAACTACTCAATAGCCGGGCCCTGGAGGGGGCATCTTCAAAGGAGAAGTTCCACAAAGTGCTGATCCCCAAAACTAGATGGGGCATTTGGGAGGGGGCGAAATGAAAGAAAAGAACCTCTCTCTGGTCAAGTATTATAAAGTGGATCTTGCTGACAGATTTGCACCGCGAAGAGCCTTTGGAAAAGCTTGGTGACAGTGGTGGGGGGTTGTTTTGCCTGGAGGGAAAGAGCTGTTATTACAAAATGCCCTCTTTTTTTCCTCCCCCAGCCAAATCCATCTCTTGCAAGAAAGGCCCACCCGAATGAGGAAGAGCACTGGAGCAGGAACTGGCTCCCTTTGCAACCTGCGACGCTGCCTCCCTCCTTCCCATCCCCTCCGTTCTCTCTCTTCCAGAGCCTCCTGTTTACCATCTGCATCACTGAAACCTCCTCTGACGAGGCCACGAATGAATGCCCATCTCCCGTTTCATTCCATGTCATCTATTTATTTATTTATTTCATTTTATTTTTAAACGCAAAACACTTTTTCCCTTTGGGAAAAAAGACCTTCAGCGACGTTCCTTCCACCGCCATATATCCTTCGATTAGAACGACGCCCCCGGGCCCCAATAAACCAGTAGCCCATCCCGTTTATTTTCTGCATCCCACCCCCACCACTTCTCATACATGTGTCAAATGAAGGTTAACAACCTGGCCCCCCCTCTCCTTCTGCCCGCCGCCGCGCCGCCCTGTTTCAAAGCAATGCCAACCAAATGAAAAAAAAGAGGCAATACAGATGAAGGGGTTATCTATCTAGGTTGGAAAAAAGATTAAAAACAACAACACGAGAGGTGGGGGGGGAATTGCACCGGGCGTGCACTCACCCCGTGAACGCGCTTCTGGTCTCCTAGTTAATGCAGCAGCGGCGGCGGCGGCGGCAGTGGCGCGAGGCAACAGCACCTGCCTGCAGATCCCTGGCCAACGTCACCAGCGCTCCGAAGGGGGCGGGGATATGCAGATGAGAGGGTAACGTGACTTCGCGAAGCGCCATCCCCTTTTCCTCCCCGGTTCTCCTGCGGGCGGGACGGGAGTTGTCGTCTCGGGGATTGGCGGTACGTCGGTGATTGATTAGGCTGTAATCCTTTACCTCACGGAGGGATTTGACTTCTGAGGAAGCGTTGCTAAAGCCTTTGAGATTTCTCCCCCCCCTTCTCTTTTCTCTCTCGCGGAAATAAATCCCCGCCTTTATTTTGCCTTTTTCCGTTTAGAAGGCGCTACTTGGTGATCCTGAGGGGAATTTATTCCCTTAGTTGTCTATGGAGATTCTCAGTCATCCAGGTCATAGTTGTCCCAAAGGTACTTTTTTCAAGAGGCAACTGGACTTTCTGGTTTTTCTTAGAAGATGTTTGGCTTCTCATTCAGGAAGCTTCTTCAGCTCATACATAAGCTCTCCAGTTGCCTTTCGAAAAAGCACCATTGGGATATTTCCGTAATTCATTTATTGACAGTTCAAAGTTACAATGGCACTGAAAAGAGTGACGGATGACCGTTTTTTCACCGTTTACAACCGTTTTGTAGCACGCCCAGGATTGTGTGATCAAAATTCAGATGCTTGGCAACTGGTTCATACTTATGACCGTTGATGTGGTCCCAAGGTCATGTGATCACATTTTGCGACCTTCTTGACAAGCAAAATCAAAGGGGAAGTCAGATTCACATAACAACCAGGTTAGTAACTTATCAACTGCAGTGATTCACTTAACAACTGTGGCAAGAAAGGTTGTAAAATGACGCAAAGCTCACTGAAGAAATGTCTCATTTAACAACTGAAATTTTGGGCTCAATTGTGTTCATAAGTCGAGGACTACCTGTGTTTATTTTCTTTATTTACTTATTTATATTTTCCCTTGCATGAAAGGAAGCATTAACACTTTATTATCTGCCATCAGTAAAATAGATTGTACGCCATAGGTATATAACTCCTGGGAAGACACAAAACATGAGAAAGTTCCTGATATTATTACTTCATGTCTTCATCTCGAAAACATCATCCAAATCTTCAAAACACACAAAAATTCTAGTGAAAAGCTGATTCCGTGAAGCAAGACACGAATATTTGCTGCCCTATTTGCTGCCATAGCTTGTTTTGTAACTTTTGAACATATTAATAATTGTGAATTTTCTGGAACAAAAAACAGCAATGTTATTAATATGTGGAAGTCCTTACAACCATTCGCTTAGTGACCATTTGATGTTACAATGGCACTGAACAAAGCAACTTATGAGCATTCTTTTTTATGACTGTTGCAGCATCCCTATGGTCACATGATCAAAATTTGGATGCTTGGCGGTATCCCAGGGTCATGTGATCAACTTTTGGGATCATCTGACAAGCAAAGTCAATGGAGAAACCAGATTCACTTTTAACAACCAAGTTACAAACTTAACAACTGCAGTGATTTACTTAACGTGGCAAGAAAAATCGCAAAATGGAGCAAAACTCATCTAACAAATGTCTCACATAGCATCAAAAATTTTGGGCTCAATTGTTGTAAGTCAAAGACTTCCTGTATTCATTTTATATAATACAATTATTCTAGGTTATTCAGTAGCTTTGCATATAAAGTATTATTACAACTGAGATTTTTAAGGCGAAAAATAAAAGCAAGCTTGAATATATCTGCTTATTACAAGGTTTGAAAAGGTGAAACAATATTCAGCAACAGAATAACAAAATAACTTTAGTGTGGGTTGTATAGATTTCATAGGGGCACTAGCTGTAAAACACAAGGTTGGGATTTACCTCAAGATGATAGTTTGCAGGGAAGGGCTGGGGATCATAAAAATGTAGGAGTTAACCATTTCTCTTTTTTTTTCATTGCATTTTACCATTTGGAAAGAATGCTGTTTAATCTGAAGGGAGAACTGCTTTCTGATATTAGGTTATATGATTGCTATATTAGAAGGCTGAATATATGTCAGCATTTTCTATCAAAGGACTAGTCAATAATGACAGCCCTGATGCCAGAATATGATGCCATTGTTAAATTTACTAGACATACAGTATGTGGCCTTTAAGACAGGATAAACAGCAGCTCCTTTTGAAAATCAGTGCTGACAGTGCTTCAGTCATAAACAATGATTCTCCATTGAATATCAGTGATAGAATTATTGAGATTTAAAGCTATTAAAACAGGACTGCATTACATTATCCAGATTGCAGTAGCCAGTAGATAGTAAGTAGCAAGGAGTTTCCTGTATCTCTTCATTGTCATCTGCTGATCACCACATTTTTACACTCCAGAACTGGCACCTCTGCTGTGGTTTTTTCACATGTTTTATGGAAGAATCAAGAAAACCCCTCTAATGTAATCCTTTTGGTTTTCCCAGTGTCATTTCCATCTTTTTCTTACTATTGAAGTGATAATGAAATTCCACTTAAATGAGTATTATATCACAATACCTCTATAACATTACCGGGTATTTTCCATTTATTGTCATTCTACCAATATGTGTGTGTGTGTCCTTTCAAATCACTGTTGATTCCTGGTGATTGCCTGGGCACGCCTATGCAATTTTCTTGGCAAGATTTAAGAAATGGTTTGTCATTGCCTCCTTCCTAGGGCTGAGATAGGTAATCTCACTGGTTTTGTGCCCAAGGCAGGACTTGGACTCAGAGTGCCCTGGTTTCTAACCTGATGCCTTAACCACTGCATCAATGTACACCAATAAAGTTTAGCAATAGGGTCAGGATTATAGTGGCAATAAAAATGTTTGAGTTGTTATCATTATTGGAGGTTCAAGAATGAAATTAGAGAGTTCGTTAAGTTTTAGGATTTATCAGTAGTCTGAACTTTTATATAAACTTACACCAGTTAAATGTGTATGCAAATTATATGGGGTTTTTTGTCTGAATTGGTGATGTAATTCACTACTCAAAAATATCCATAAAACATATATATTACAAAAAGTGAACACTAAATCATGTTAATGAAAAGAGCACAGACAGATGTATTTTATTATGGAGAAATTATTTACTAACATGCTCACAGTAACAAATGTGTATAAAATGCATATATTATGAGAAAAGTATTTGAAAATGCTAGCAAGTTTTTTTTTTTTTTGCTGTTGTGAAAATGGGCCAAGACAATCATGGCCAGGAAAGTGAGAAAAACAAAACAATATAAATAGACATATATACCACTCCATAGTGCTTTACAACACTCTGTGGGCAGTTTACAATGTCAGCATATTGCCCCCAAGAATTTCGGTCCTCATTTTACCAACCTCATAAGGATGGAAAGCTAAGTCAACCTTAAACCCTGTCAGGATCGAACTCGAGACTGTGGGCAGAGCTAACCTGCAATACTGCATTCTAACCACTGCACCCTAGGGCTCCTAACAAAACCCAACCCAGCCCATCCATGTTGTATGCTATCTGTTGTGCTGCTTCTCCAGTAAAATACTGTAACTAACAATCTTTCCATTAAATAACTTTAAAAATATTTTAAGCATCTAGATACAGAAGACTAGGAACAAAATTTCCCTTCATTTCATGTTTATGTTGTGTTATGAGGAATATGAGAAAACTTTGAAGTGTTATATTGCTACAACTTTCATTCATTATTCTGCAAAATTCTGTAATGTCCTGAGCTTTAATAGGTTTAGCTCATCTGCCTCATAAATTACCATCTCTATAAGAATACCAAATTATCCTTAACTGCAGTGGGATGGTTAGATCATACTGAGAGATACATTCAGGAAGTATACAGTATCTCCTAAGATTATAGAAAGTCAACTGCAGTTGACTACAAGTTTACTTGTAAACTTACTTAGAATAGAAGACTTTGGAGTGATATGTGTGAATGCACGCCCAAAGTCTGTGTGTGACCATTAGATGGCAACATAACACCATTTTTAAACTTCTGAATGTTGCTAAAGTGAATTTTTTTCAAACTGTTTGATATAACTTAAAAAAAGAAAGTGGGAACACCTCAAACATACTTGTTGTATAATTCCCAAGCTAGTTTTGGGGCACACAGACTGGGGTGTTGGCAAAATACAGGAAACAAGGAAGAGATCCACCTTAATTGTTATATGGTGAAAGACCTTCTGTAAGCTCAAATGCATTCCAAAATTGAATCATCACTAAAGTGATTGTAAATCCACTGCTATGACTCTGTTCTTTTACATTCTTTCCTTTTCTTTCACCTTCATAATATCTGCTTAAGGAAAAAAATATGGCAGAAAAAACGTTTTGTAGAGTTTGGAGTACATCTGTGGGTCTAAATGAAAGCAAGTGTATCATCCCCATCTAACCTCATGTATTTATGTACTGTGAGTTTTGCTAAGTCTCATTTACAATATCTTCCAAAATACAATATCAAAGTTTTGATTTGATATCAAATCAAATGCTTGGCCATTTGATTATACAGTACTCCCTTATAATTCAACCATGTAATCTGTGAAAGAAACAAATAAGACTTGGAGGGAAATGTAGTTGGTGGATCATTGTCATAATAAGTCCTCAAGAAGGCAAGAGTATTTTGTGAAACTAGGCAGATGTGTGTGTATAAATCAAGAGCACTGAGGGACATACAAGAGACAGGCAAGCACAGATGAGAGATAAGCTTTATGCTTTGGGATTAAATATTTACATTATTTGTGAGTTAGGCTTGTCAGTGATGGATTTGCTAGGAGATAAAAAGGACCTGGCTTTTGGGAAATAAGCAGTCATTATTGTTTTTCCAGAGTTTCACTCATTTTTGCATCAGTTACTTTGAAAATTTTATATGCTATAACATTCAATCCCCTATCCTTTCAAAATAATTCCTTATGATGTTAGAAAATGTTTGCAAAGAGGAGAACATCTCTCCTCATAATTTCTTTGCTCTGATTTACCTTTCTATCTTGGATTAACTCCATTCACAACTCCATCCACAATTTCCACATTCTAAACTCCTGTGGCAGTATCTCTTTTCTCCTATAGTTATCATTCCTACTAACAAATGCTGTGTTACCATGATTTCTTTAGGTCTGGGATTTTTTTCAAGCTCTGGAGATTTATAGTACAATTTAAAAAGGCAAACATTTCATTTTAACACTTAAATATAATGTAAAGAAAAAAGTGTTGCCAGAAAACACTTAATGTTGCAAGGAAAACCAGTCAATCAGATAAAAATGTCAATATGTTCTCTGTGGTTACGACAATACTTATTTCACAAAGAAACAGTAACTCAATCTGTAGGGCCAGGCCCCAGTGGCAGCTCAGCAAACTCAAAGTGCATTGTGAAATACATGTGTATACAAACAAACATTCAACATATACATATATACATTTGCACACACATAATGCAGCATTTTTGAGTGCAAATCACAGTTAAACCAATTGCTATCAATAAAATTTGCCTGAACCAACCATTGGTGAGGTTATTACACATCAACATATTATTAAGCATAAAGCTACAAAAAAAATTTTTTTAAAAAAGAACAAAAAGTACTTGCTGAAAATAAATTAAAAGTGGTAGCCTTCCCAGTAGTAATGCATAACCGGCCTTTCATAAGAGGTACAGTATATGGGAAAAAATGATGAGACACAATATCATTTTGGTGCACAGAATCATCCTCATTTGTACCTTCCCTGGATTTCTAATACATAAATATAGTAGATGGAGTACCACCCTAGCTTTATAATCATTTAGCAGTTTAAACTTCTCAAATCATAATCTGGCCTCACCAAATTTTACAAATGAACCTTTAAATCTCATTTGTCTATTCATAACTTTTATCTGCTACTTGCATTGGCTAATGATTCCCCAGTTTCAACCAACCCTCTCTCTTTTTGAGACTCCAGAGAACTGGATTATTTACCCAAAATAGTACAGTAAAAGCACAAAATGCATCTCTTCAAATCAGCAGATTAAGCCTTCTATAGGGGAAAAAAATCAATGGATAAAGTACTATCCAGTTATAAGTGTTCTCTGGAATAGGACAGACCCTTTAATGCATATGGATGTAGAATAAGAGGGACAAAATGGATCTCTAACTTGATTTGAGCAAATTCGGTGTTCTAACAATCTTCTTTTGTGAACTGCAAAATACATGAAGATCCGGATAACCCAGAAAAAACAAAATAATAGATTTCTTTGAATACTGAAAATAGGAGGGAAACTTGTAAATCCACAATTCGACATAAACTGCTTCTCCCCTAATGTCAGAAAACCAGCTTATTAAAACAAAACAATTCTATGTATGTATTTAGGGGAAAAAAGTTAAAATGCCCTTTAAAAACAATAGGTCTTTTTCTTCTGCAAAATGTTAATGATCAAAAGATCCAAAATAAATAGTGTACATATCATACAAAACCTTTATGAGTAGTCTAATATGAACACATCACTTGGAATAGCATCTCCCATTCCTTTTAGGAGAAAGCGGTAAATAAGCCACGCAACCCCCAAAGCCCCAACCAAGTGGGACACTGAAATGTCAAAAAGAGACAAATGATCAAGTGCAGGTTCCCCACCACCACCATTAATCTGAAAATTAGCAAGACTTCCAATTATAGCAAGCAGTTCTGCCAGTCATTATGGTCGACTTATATTAGAAATTGCTGGGGAGATTAATTAGGTTTTTTTAAATACTGACTACCTATTTCTGCATCAAAATACTCTTTTTTAAAAAAATGAATTATTTACTCGTTACAGCTGCTATGGAGAAATACATGTCATAAAATAAACATAATTTAAAACAATAGGGTTCCCCCCCCTTACCGGAAAAATAAAACAAAATCCGTAGTCCCTTCTTTATAGGGCTTCTGGCTATTGGAGAAATTGGGTTATCACTTTCTATAAATATTTTCATGTGGGAGAAAAGGTATTTAGGAAGTTAACATAAAGGAGGCGATTTTCAATGCAGCTACCAAATTGAGGCAACATGCAGACTGAAGGAAGGCCTTCTTGTTTGAGTATCAGGAATTTGATGCCAAATGCATCCAGCAGGATAAATTTTGAATCTCTTGATAGCATCCTATCATACTAGAACTATTAGTAATTTACAGAGGCTGCCTCCTATTTGGATATTTTATGTGAAACTTCCCAGCATGCTGGTTTTATTACACTTGAGAAAAGCAAACGTAATATATTTATCTGCACAATTCCCCTTTCTGCAGTAGCATGTCATTTTAAGATTCCCTTTTTGCTGGGTCAAATCATTGGTCCATCAAGCCCACTATAGTATTCTGATCTTCAGCAGGATTATACAGAACCTTTCCTCAAATGAAATTTGCATGTTTGGAAAGTGTAGGACTACAAAAAGTCTGACCATTTGTCCAAGCAATCCAGTACTGTCTGCTCTAACTTGAAAAAGTTTTCCAGCATAACAGTCAGAATTCTCCCCCCCCCAGCCTAGAACCTCTAAAAAAGAAGACTAAAGATGTCAGAGATTGAACCTGTATCCATCTTCAGGCAAAACATTTGTTCTTACATTGAACTAAAAGCTGTATTTCCACCTGGGCTTTCTTAAAACAAGATACAGACTATTTCCAAGTTGAAACCAAAATAAGAAATTAGTGATAATGACAAGTCCAGCAGGAAGAATTTCTCCATTTGCCAGGTACAACTCAGATGCTGAGTAGCAACACTGGAAGGAAGACATGACAGGCATAGTCTGATCTCTGATGTTTTGCCACCTGGGCAAATAATGTGGTTCAAGCTACAGATTTCTTTGGGGAAGATAATGTTAATAGTAGCACTCCCTTACAATGGGGAGTGAAATCATAGGTTGCTGGCAGCAAGATTTGGGGTGGTCCCCTTCTGGCCCTGCCAGAATGTAATCATCATTGGGCCTTTCCTTCACTACGTCCCAAGAGGCAAAAAGGTGATATTTCCTTCCATGTCAAGACATGATTGTGCATCAGTCAGGCTCTCTCTTCTTGTTAACTCAGCTGGATCTGCTATGGAGCCACTCTCCGTCTGTGAAAGTGTTCTTTGGATGTCAAAGTTCAGTGCACCCTTTTGTTTGATCAGGGCATTTCTGTGGGGGCTGCCCAATTTGTCTGTTGGAGAAGGCAATGGCTCATTTGCAGATTCTGAATCATCAGTTGTGCCCAAGGTTTTGGATTCACTATTATCCTCTTCCAAAGGGCTCTCAATCTCTGGTTCAATATCTGATTCTTCTCCATCTTCCTCCTCTAAAGTAAGCTGGAACTTGAATTTGTCTCCTCCACTTTTCTCTAAACCTGATGCATCTGGAGGAGGTGAAGGACTATGAGGAATCATGCTCTGATACCACTCTCGGTTGTCTTCTAAAGTATCAAGAATCTCCTGAGCATCAGGATGAACTAAATCAGCCCAGGTTTCCCAAAGTGGATGAGCAATATAATCAATGAATCCCACCTGGCAGAAGAAAAACAACACAGAATATTAAATTATTCTAGAGCAGACATTTTGTTGCCCTATCTTGTATAAGTCTGTATCTAATTCCTCCTCCAATCCCAATTTTACACTTGCAAAAACGATATGTATACAAGCAAAAGTTTCCTACCTCAAAATGCTCTGACTATGAATACCCATGTTTGCTTTTCTCCTCCTCCCTTCCATCCAAGACATTTTTAAAATTATTGATGGCTATGCTGATATAAATAACTTTTATGCGGTGGTGGGATTCAGCCAGTTCGCACCAGTTCGGGAGAACCGGTTGTTAACTTTCTGAGCAGTTTGGTGAACTGGTTGTTGGAAGAAATCATTAGGGCAGAGAACTGGTTGTTAAATTATTTGAATCCCACCACTGCTTTTACGTCTATTTGTGTTTAGCTTTGTATTTTATTTCACTTTAGCATAAAAATTCTGAGTACTGTAGTTTTTTTCAAAACCCTCAGCCATAGTTAAACAGTTGTCAACCCCATGCCATTTATAACCTGAAGTTTACTAGCAGTGTCACCTGAGACTTTTCTATGGAGGCATTGTGTTTATCACACATTGGACTTATCTCCATGCCCTTCTCCCGCTCACGATCTCCTTGGTGGAAGAATTCTATCATAATTCGGTCTGTCCACTGGCGATAGAGCTCTAGTGGTTTTGTGGGGTTACTAAGATCTGCACAGTGTACAATATTCTGCAAAACCTGTGGAGAAGAACAATTACATAACATTTACATCAACATATCAAAGAAGAAATATCATTGGAAGTCTTCACATCTAATACATTACAGCACTTCAATTTTAGTAATAATGTTTAACAATTAAGTGTATGTATGTGCCTCATTCATTTCTTTTTCTGCCTCTTCTCTATTATTTTTCTTAGCACCAAACTCAGATCTTAAAATATATATTTTAAGTTGATTCACATATTTTATAAACTAACTAATAATGCTCTTCAAACTTAATAACATTAACTTCTGAGCAAGAGGACCCCAATAGAGCTATCATTTGACACTCATGGTTTTAATAACTAGCCACAAAATCTTGAGCTCACCTCTAACTTTATTTAAGTTTGAATTGAGCTTGGAATTCAATATCTGTTTGAAATGTAGTGGGGCTTCAATTACATGTTCATGGACACCCTCTTGAGTGTTTGACAGACATCTTTGATTAACAGCCCTAGTTGTATTTGGGTCTCATTCACCATTCCCTATTAATGATAAATTGTTTTTTTTTCTAATTAGATCACCAAGAATAAAAATGATGACTAGATTTTCATATTGTTGTCTAAATCCTGATGTTGGTTAGAGTGGCCTTTAAGTACAAAATGTAACTCTAGAAGTTCACCCCCACAACTGATGAAGCCACAATGTTCTCTGAATTCCATTATATTTGACTGAAGCCAAGCAACTATTTTTCAGGGATTATTATTTAAGTATGAACTGAGCTTGGAATTCAATCTCTGTTTGAAATGTGCTCTTCTCCATTTTATCCCTGCTCCTTAGTGCCTTACCTGAATGCGATCTGAGTAGTTATCCAAAAGCAGGACTCCCAAACTGGTCACTTTCTTAGTCTCTACCATTGTCTTCAGATCAGCCAGAAGATTCATATGTTTTGACATATCTGTTGCCAGCACCTGTTTATAACCCCCCACCACAAATACAAAAATTATTCCTCTGTCTTCCTCTCCTTATTTTCAAGAATATTAGAAAGAAGAGACAAGAGTCACTTGAGAAACAAAGTACCAGTTTTGAAACACAGTTCAGAAAAAGTTAACACATATTCGGGGGGGAAAAGATTTGTTATGTCTGCAGGCATTTATTTATGCATTCATACACACCAACCCTAGTAAAGTAATGTTACACAGAGTAAAGAAAAGCAATAAGAAATAGGGGGAAGTCAAAGAATTTAAAGAATTAAGATGAGAAAAAGAAGCCTTGCTAAAGCTTACTTACATCATTATTATTCCCTTTTCCGTTCTTACGTCTTCTTTACTTCCACTATATCGATATACACTGCTTCATGCGCTGCATGTTATTTTTAGACTTTTCATTGCTCTTTTTCATGTTCTAATCAATTGCGTTCAACTATGATTTTCTCAGTGTCTCATCCTTCCTTTCAATCCATTCACTCTTTCTTCATGTACATTCATTTGGTGATTTGATCCTCATTCATCCCCTCTCTGTGACCAAACCACTTTGAAATTTTTGTTTCATTATGGCCACTCATTTCTGTATTTAATTCACATTCAATTAGCATATCCTTGCTTATTACTTCTTGTTTTATAGCACACATTTTAATCCATAGTCATTCCCACTGCATTCAATTTATGATTCTTCTGACAAATGCAACTTACAATCATTTCCACCGTATTCCCTGTCAAAGACAACTAATATTTAATCCATATTCAGATTTTCAGATTCATCTTCCTTGTTACATCATACAGTCTAACATTCATTGATTTTGCTTATTAGAAGCTGGCAGAAAGTTGCAAGTCACAGTCATGTGAGGCCTTCACTTAATAGAGTAGAATAGAGTAGGGTAGGGTAGGGTAGGGTAGGATAGGATAGGATAGGATAGGATAGAATAGAATAGAATAGAATAGAATAGAATAGAATAGAATAACAGAGTTAGAAGGGATCAACCCACTGCCCAGGCAGGAAACCCTACACCACTTCAGACAAATAGTTATCCAACATCTTTTTAAAAACTTCCAGTATTGGAGCATTCACAACTTCTGAAGGCAAGTTGGTCTGCTGATTAATTGTTCTAACTGTCAGGAAATTTCTCCTTAGTTCTAAGTTGCTTCTCTCCTTAATGACTCACAATCCTTGCTTAACAACAGCAGTGGGGACTGCTGGAATTTCTTTTGCTGAGTGATGCAGTGATGGGTCATCATGCTTTATGACTGCATTACTTAGCAAAGGGAAATTCCTAATTACTGTCATTGTGCTGTTCTTGTTGCATTCAGCAATCTTCAAACTCTTATTCAAGCAAAATATTATCTAATTCAGACCTCTTCTCCTAATCAAATAAGCTTTAGTTTTTACATTATTTCCCAATGACCTGCTGAAGAGCCAAAATCTAATTCCCTTTCCTTCCTGAAATAAAAGACACAGTATACTTCTCAAGTTTTTCTCACCCTACCTCAAACCCTTTAAATCAGAATTCTGCCAAAAAATCTTTTGAGCAACTTAAAAAACTTCTTGCAATTTTGGCATTTATTCTTGCTAATTTTCCCTTGTATAGGGAAACAATAATGGTATTTTTCCAAGTTTCAAACACAGATGTAGTCTTTTCACATGTTAAAAAGTTGCTTAGGCATTCTTTAAGCAAAACAGATCTACCTTTTAACAACTTCACTTATATCCTCTACACTTGCAATCTCACTATTTTCTCGATATTCTCACTCCATATAAAACTTCCATTTCATCAATTTCCCCTTAGACCTTAAAAGTAATTGCATTTGTTGTATTGTAGTACCATTTTTCAACATATCATTATCATTCCTGTAAATCTATGAAATTTCAATTTCATTTCAAGTTCTTTCCGAATAATTTCATTACTTTTATGGTTAATTCCTTTTACCCTGCTAAAAGTTTTTTGTTTAGCTTGCTTCTCCTACTTCTAAAACAATTTTTATTATCGCTAATATAACTCTTTTTCTCTTCTGCTTTTAATCTTAACCATTCTTTGTTCTATTTGACTATTATATAAACCATCTTTTTCTGTCAGAACATATTATATATCTTTTCCTAATATTTATTTTTTGCAGCAGTCTTCCTCTATATGTATTTTTTCTCACTCACTGCCTCTTTCACCCGATCATTTCACTAAGCTCCTTTTTTTACTTCCAATTAGTTTAGTTTAACTGCACACACTTCTGTTGAACTCTGCAATATAATTCTTTTCACTTTATTCCAAGCATTTTACACTGTTTTCTTACATACATACACTTTCCATTCTTTTTGTGTAATCTGTCTTTTAATTTTATTTTATACAGCCTCTGACATTCCTTTCCTTTAGTTATTTTTTCACTCCAATTTCATTATTCTAAGATCCACTTTCTACAAAAATGATCTGCATCATATTCAGAACCTTTCATCGTCTTCACTAATTCTCTTGATCTTTCTTTGTAAACTCTCAAATCAATCACACTTTTACATTTATTCAATCCTTAGCCATATGGATATCCTTATGCTTAAACCACACATTCAAACAAACAAGTCTTTTTCTAAGTAGATACGCCCCAAATAATTACCGTTATTATTAATTCTTGAGCTTCTGAACGGCTTGATCACTTCTTTCTGTACCCTGCCATCTTGTTCCTATCCACCCACTCATGTTAGATATTAGAATAATTTTCATCTGGATTACATACTTTCTTAGTATTGCACATTTCCTCCCAAAGCTAATCCCTGGGTCTGATGTTGTTACTATTTGGAGGAGTGTAACATGAACTGTCACCAACACATTGATGCTTATTTTCATATGTATTCACCACCACTAGATGACACCAATTCATACTGACATATATAATACATAATCTTTTCATTCATAATCAAATATGCACATTCATTTTCCTTCATGTATTCTTCAGCTCTGCACCAGATCCTACTTACCTCCTTCAGATCTTTTAAAACCTTGCTCCTTTTTTCATCATTCTGCCATCATTTTTTCTATCACTCAGCTATCATTCTGCTGAATATCTAATTCTCACAGTGCTGTTTAATGTCTATGCATATTTACTCATGTATTATTGTTGTAGTATTATTATTTATCCTTCTTACTAGCTTATTATCATCTTTACTCTCCTCTCTTATTGGTATGGTGATGATGATGATGGTCATTATTCTGTTGCTTTGTCTGTATACTGAGAGTCTCTGCACAGGAGACAAATTCCTTGTGTGTCTAATCACACTTGGCCAAATAAAGTATTCAATTTTCATAGGACTCATCCAACATCCTTCTAAAGGTGGCTTGAAGATGCCCAGTTAGGGATTTTTAAGGAGATCCCTCACATTATCTTCAGTTTATCTCAACCCATAGCTGAACCCACCTTTACTTTGTAGTTACTTGATTCAGTGTTACAGGGATGCTTACCATCTTCTCTCAGCCTAAGCCCTGCTGCATGCAATTTCTAACATTTTGCTAATGACCATGGCACAGTCAGAATCTGATTGTTCTTGGCATGCTATCCTCTCCTTAGTTTGTGGGCACTTGCAATCTGGCATTTATCAAGGCACACATCAGGTCATTTGGGGGTTCCTTATTGTGAAGTATCACTAGACCCTTCTTTAAACAAAGAAAACTCTTTGAAAAATATGGGGAAAATAGAGGAAGAGTGTGGTAGCACTAAGTTTGTTGTGAACATCAACAGTAGGACAACTCCAAAGATGGCCAGGAATATTTATTTTATTTTCAATATGATTTTTAAATCATTACATTAGTTCTGGTGAAGTATCAAATAATTGATTAATGGCTACTGTCACTCAAATCCTAATAGGTGGCATTAGGCATTAGGCAGTAGGTGGCATCAAAATTGAAAACAGGTGGCCCTTGTTTAATGACCATTCATATAGCATTTGTTTGAAGTTACAATGGTTATGATGGTGTTAAACAAATGGCATCTACAACAGATCCTCAAAGTTATGGCTGTCACAGTGTCCCATCAGTCATATGATTGCATTTCAGGTAATTGGTCCACACCTCTGACTGTAACTTATGTCCCATGGTCACATGATTGCAGTTTGTAACCCTCCCTGCCTGTTTTCCAACAAGCAAAATCAATTTGGAAGCTGGCAGAAAGTTGCAAGTTGTAGTCAGATGAGGTCCTTGCTTAATGACCCTCACAGTCCTCACTCAACAATGGCAATTGGGATAGCAATGCAGTCAAGTGGTTTTTCAATTTATAACCATGTTGCTTAATAACAGACTTTCTGTTCCCAATTGTTAAGGAGGACTACCTGGAAATAAAACCCATCCTAATATTCTGGAGAAAAATAGGCCATTGTTCTTCCAATCTAGCAGGTAGGAATGGAAACTGAACAACAGCTTGCTCTCTTTAATTTGTTCCACCTTAAAATTATCAGAATAGCACTGCTTGTTCCTAGAGTAACTATAGATTAACTATTGTGACAGAGCAATTTATGCCACCATATTTTTGTGCCAACTCACAATGAAATGCATGTTAAAGCAGCTGTTTGGATGGATTTTTAATTTCAGATGCACACAACATATTTTTTCATTTCATTTCATTTTCTGCATATTCTTTACAAAGGCCAAGATGGTGTCCATGCTGCAAATGACAAATGTAGAAATGGAATGGGGCTTCAATTACATGTTCATGGACACCCTCTTGAGTGTTTGACAGACATCTTTAATTAACAGCCCTAATTGTATTTGGGTCTCATTCACCATTCCCTATTAATGATAAATTGTTTTTTTTCTAATTAGATCACCAAGAATAAAAACGATGACTAGATTTTCATATTGTTGTCTAAATCCTGATGTTGGTTAGAATGGCCTTTAAGTACAAAATGCAACTCTAGAAGTTCACCCCCACAACTGATGAAGCCACAATGTTCTCTGAATTCCATTATATTTGACTGAAGCCAAGCAACTATTTTTCAGGGGATTAGAAATAGTACAACAGAAACTTCCCAAGAGAAGAATGTAAACTTGGGAAGAATGTAAACTTCCCAAGAGATAAAGGAACTTTTCTTTCAAACAGGTCTGCCAAGCTTTAAAAATAGTAAAATCTCACCCTAGTTCCTTAACTATATGATTAATTTATTCTTAAACAATAATCTCCTTGAAACAGTATTCAACATCAAAATGATCAGTCTCATGCATTTCAATAAACACCTGTCATCTCACTTGAAATATTGTGATTCATTCAAAATTATAACCATGACCAACAAAGCTTCTCACCATGTCAATGGCCATTTTCCGGAGCATTTGTCGTTGCTTCTTAGAGAGATTCTGGAAAATATCACAGTTTTCTTCTTGTAAGAGTTTGAATCCTACTGCCAAATGATGATTTTCTAACACCGATGCATCGTTATACATTAGTGCCAGTTCTGAATCTACAAATAAAAATAAATAGGGAAGGAAAGAGACAATAAGAGGAGCATCATTAGTTTCAAAGTCAGCCTTGCAGGCAATGTTTAGGATTGTGGCAATCGTTCAGTTTGGTAAGAAATAGAGTGGTAAAGTAAGGAAGCTAAAAAGTTTACATATGGGTATGAAATAACCTACCAAAAGCCTTTGCCTTATATGCACTCTTACTAAATAATTTCTTATTATTTGAACAAGAATGAACATGTTCAGTTCATTCTTTTTTTACATTTCGTATTCTAAACTTTGGCTTAAATTTTAGGTGTCAAATAAGCCCATAGGCAGCTGATGCTAGATCATTGTGGCTTGTCTTATGATTACTGATTACTACGGTAGGTATCTTCCAAAAGATGCTGAATTATATAGGCCTTTGGTCTGATTTAAAAATAAACTTAGATGATCTTACATACTGAACTCTGGTACAACCCTGAATTTGCACTCCTACTAGAATAGAACAGAATAACAGAGTTGGAAGGGATCTTGGAGGTCTTCTAGTTCAACCATCTGCCTAGGCAGGAAACCCTACACCACTTCAGACAAATGGTTATATAACATCTTTTAAAAAATTTCCAGTGTTGGAACATTTACAACTTCTGGAGGCAAGTTGTTCCACTGATTAATTGTTCCGTCAGGAAATTTCTCCTTAGTTCTAAGTTGCTTCTCTCCTTGATTAGTTTCCACCCTTTGCTTCTCATCCTGCCCTCAGGTGCTTTGGAGAATAGCTTGACTCCCTCTTCTTTGTGGCAGCCCCTGAGATATTGGAACACTGCTATCATGTCACCCCTAGTCCTTCTTTTCATCAAACTAGGCACACCCAGTTCCAGCGACAGTTCTTCATATATTTTAGCTTCCAGTCCCCTAATCATCTTTGTTGCTCTTCTCTGCACTCTTTCTAGAGTCTCAACTTCTTTTTTACATCATGGCAACCAGAACTGAATGCAAGTGTGTATTCCAAGTGTGGCCTTACTAATTTATGAATAACATGAATATTTTTATTACTGTAGATGATAGAATTGCAAACTTTAACACATTACAAATAAAAATAAAATAAAAACAAAACAAAATAAATTTTACAATTGTGGTGGGTTTGTCAGTGAATAATCAAGTCTGACTAATTTTACCAGGGACTATAACAAAATTTAGCTGCATTCAAGGAGATTGAATCATACTGATCTGATAACAAATGTACATAAAATAAATCAGAATTTCTTGGGTGTTTTACCAGGTAAGGAGAGATAAAGTAGGTCCCTGAGTCTTTAGACAGAGTAATTGTAGCTGGACATGAGCTGTAGTTTCAACAACTCCTTGTCCACAGGGGCACATTTTCAGCTCATAGGGAATTTTTTTGTATCAGCCCTCCAAACTGCAATGGGGAGAAAACATTGAAGCATACTAAAGTTAGCGCTCCTTGGAATTTGGAAACTTATGTGGGTAAGTATCTTGCTGATTTGTAAAAAGAGGCTTGACTATTCAGAAAAATGTTCTTAGGTAGAGCAGATCCTCCTGTTGGAGCTTCCAGGTATTTGATATGTTGTCTAAATGCACTGCACACTCATAACCCATCATTAGGAATAACTCCCTGGAAAGGCTGAGGTGTTGAAGTGTTTGTGAGATTGTTCTGAACCATATTGATTTTTAATTGTCCCCAATAAAGAAAATACTCAAATGTGTGGGAAAGAATAGTAAGTTCAACCAATATACTATGATGCAGATCCATGTACCTGTTTCAACTTACCTGCCTTCTTCCTTAATACCAAATTTGGAATGCAAGGGGTTCCTGGAATATAGCCCTTAGGAATTTGGATTGGACACTTTCAAGACGAGTAAAGGAAGTGTAAGATCCTAGCTGGGCATTGAGAAGTGGTGGTACATGAACCTTCAGTGCTGCTGAAGTGCTGCTATACTCCTCTGATGAAGTGAAAAAGACTGAATTGCAGCCATTGTTTTTTGAGTATTTTCTATGATATAATTTTCATGAGCAAAGTATTTGGTATAGCGATGGAAAACCATGCCCAAGTACTTAAAATATTTCATTTTTCAATACTATGGCCATTTATCCTCCAGGCACATAGTTTAGGCCTCTTTGTTTCATTATGGATAATTTCAAGTGCTTCCTCAGAGCAGTAATTAGACAGAGCATTTGGAGTTTATTTAAATCCAAATAACGTTTGTGATAGAAATACTATGTCATCTGCGTACAACCAAGTTGCAATATATCTATTTGCTAGTTTAGGAGTATGATATTCTGACTATTTGGCCATGAGTGGACTTATGCACAAATTAAACAGCAAGAAGATAAAATACATCCAGGCTCACTCCTGCATAAGTTGGAATCTCATTGGTGTATAGAATTCACTACAATTCTTATAAATGCTATGGATAAGGAATAGTTACCATCTTTTGATGGTAGTACAGGTAGTCCTTGAATTACAAGTTCGTTTAATGATGGTTCGAAGTTAAAATGGCACTGAAAAATGACTTATGACCATTTTTCATACTTATGACTGTGCAGCATCCCATGGTCACATGATCAAAATTCAGATGCTTGGCAACTGACTCATATTTATGATGGCTTCAATGTCCTGGGCTCATGTGATCACCTTTTGTGACCTTCTGACAGGCAAAGTCAATGGGAAAGTCAGTTTCACTTAACAAACTGTTATTAACTTAACAGCTGCACTGATTCATTTAGCAACTGTGGCAAGAAAGATGGTAAAAAGGGGCAAAACCTGCTTAACAACTGACTCACTTAGCTACAGAAAGTGTGGGCTCAATTTTGGTTGTAAGTAGAGGACTACCTGTATTCACAAGCTTAATTCATATTCTTCCTGGGAACTATATAGAATGTGGACCGCTAATCAGTAAATGCAGTATATAATATTAAGCCCATTTTAGATGTTTATTATCCATCCAGGTGTTGAAGTATAAGGGCATGTCCATAAATAGAATGCCCAGTCCTGAAACCCACTTGCTCGTGTGCCAAAATATGGTCTAGATTGATCCAGACAACTTAATTTGTTGTATAATGATCAGGCCTAAAGCTTATTTATTTAAAAAGCTAACAGGCCTATAATTAGCAGGCAGGTCTCAGGTACCTTTTTAAAAAGTGGGCACTCTGATGGTTAGGCCCCAATCCTCTGATATTTGCACAGAGTAATCAGTATATAAGCAAACAGGAAAGCAAAAATTGAGGTCCACCATTCCCAGTTATTGCTTAATATTTCAAAAGCCTTACTAGGTGTTAGATGATTTATAAACATCTTCATTTCAGCACTTGAAAATGGGCCCAATTAGACAGCAGGTTAGCATTATGAGTTAAAATGAATTTAGGAGACACTTCTTGAGACTATAGTGCTCTAAATAGTCCTCCCACACAGATGCAGGTAAGAGGTGGGGAAGGAGAAGGGACCTATAAATCTGGTGCCAGCTATCGGGCACCAGAGTAGAATAGTGTTTCTGGCTTGAGATCTTGTTATCAATTGCTGCCAAGATGCATAGGTAATTCTATTTTCTTATTTTGTAATAGACATTTGTATTGTTTCTTCAGGAGTATAAAGTTTTAGATGGAGTTCTCAGCCAGCTTCTCTTTACATAATATGATTTTTCTAATCAGTTTACTTTTGGCCTCAAAACATTCCATGTCTGCCTTTTATTTTGTGTGCCTTGCTTCCCACTTTCCTCAAACCTAATACTGATCCCTGCGTTTGCATTCCTTGTAGTAAGTTTTACCCCAAGTTAAACCATAGACCACACAGTTCCAATGTCCACATTAATAGGTACTGAAACAACTTTTAAAGCATATGAAAAGTCAGCACTTTACTGATTCAGTAGAATTAACCACTTGCTCATTATTTTTTTAAGAAGTAAGTGGTTTAAGATGGCCACTCCAAAATTTATCTGTGATATTCTACTCTTACTATAGATAAATGCTGCTTCAAGAAGAGATCTATAGTCTGAGTTCCTCTTTGAAATTTTGTCCCAAACCATTGGTGGCCTCTCAACAGAAGTAAGGAGGTAGTAGCAGGGGGAGAAGAAGTCTTCTGGAAATGGTATAACACTGATACTCAATTTCCAGAAGAGTATAAATCAAGTGATTTGCTTTCTTATGATGATGAGTTCTAAATATTGAGACTGAGCTCTCAATATTTAATGAGGGGCTTCAGTTTGGAATATTTCTAGAGCAGTGGTTCTCAACCTTTTCTTACCATGGATGGACCCCTTTTAAATACCTTTTGTGGCCATGAACCATGGCCATGGATTACCAAGATTTAACTCAAGATTGAAATCATATCATTTCTTCAAGCCTTCGCAGACCCCTGTGACATCGTGACCCACAGTGGTCTGTGAATCACAGGTTGAGAAACCCTGTTCTAGAGTATTTTTGCTATGGGAATATCAATCTCTAAGTCTTCCAACATTTCAACATTAATAGGACAGGGTGTTAAAAGAAGAAGAATTGAACATTGACTTTGAAACCCCTTACATAAAATATTTCAGCTGACTGAAGGACCTGGAGTCCTCCAACCCAGCAGGGAGCAATGTTTTGCTGATAAATGATATCCGATGGAGGTGGAAGCTCAGCAGGGTTTCCTAAAATTATCTAATGTTACATTGGATACAGGCAGCAAATTAACCAGCTCTATTGCTCAGTCACAGTAAATGCTGGCTGTGGGGCTGTCTTTCATGTTGGTATACGTTCCTTACGATTTAAGGGCAGGAGGACAGCAGACATGTAAGATATATCCCTAAGACATGTGGATATGACCTAAAATAGATTAAACGGCAGACATTATTAATATCCTGAAGAATAAATAAAATTTGGTGTTAAAGGTGATTCACTCACTGGTATTTATCAGGAACTGGTTAGAAACGCCAGGATGGTCAACATCATGGATGGCAGCTGCAAAAATGGCAGCCAAAATCTCCAAGTCAGTGAAAACAGCCTGGGAGAGCAAAAGGAGCAGAAACAGCATTAGAAAAGATGGAAGAAACCAATAAACATATGAATGGAACACTAGATCTGAGATTTCACAATGTATCAGTATATCTAGGAAGGTAATTCAAACAGGGAGTTAAACTTGAGGTTGCTTTCAATCCTATGATGCTGAAATTCCATTCCATGAACTATTGGTCTCTTCTCTTATAGCTTAACATAACATACCATAATTTTTTTTTCCTTGGAAGAATTAGCTTTTTTCTCTGAGTGTCGCAGAATTCAAAGGTTTTCCTAATAGGGGTTTAATTGCATAGCTTGTTCTTGTCCTATAGAAAGCCTCCCAAATGACTAGAAAGAATTGTTCCAACAATTAAAGCAAAAATTCTCTTTTTTCCCAGCCTACTTCAAAACTTCCCCCCAAAAGCCTTTCTTTCTCACCTCCAGAGCTGGCATTGAAAGCAATACATGTGTGGATTGGGCAACATCAGCTGCATGAATGTTGTTGTGGTAGGCAACATCAGCATGATAATGATCTTCCAGGGTCATGATGAATGTGATGAAGGTATCCACAGGAATGTGAAAAGATTTCAGCAAGTCCCTTTCCTACAATGTGGACAATACAGAAGGAAACTTCTATGACCCTCCCAGTCAAATCATCAGGTAAAGAGGGAAAAGGAGAGCTGGAGGAAGAACTCATGAAACCAAAATCAGCTTTTCTCCTGAGATTTCAGAACTAGCCAAGGACAGAATAAATCTCTTACTCTAGCCACAGTTCCCCCCCAAAAATACCCTACAATTTCCAAGTCAATCAGTATGATGTTGTTGCAAAGTAGGCATAATAACGAAATGTGTAAGGCTTCAAAGCAGTGTGGAAGGGACCATTAGTGCCTAAAACAGTATTTAGTTTAGTTTAGTTCACTTTATTGTCATTGCACCTCGTATAATGAAATCAAACACCATCTTCAGTCCACATCATGACCATGACCATGAAAATAAACACAAACACACCTCCTTCACCCTCCACACATTGAACCAAAAACCCACGACACCGCACCAACACTGCACTATACAGCAGAATTCAAAAGAGCTACTGCCCTGGGATAGAAGCTGTTTTTCAGCCTATTTGTCCTTATTTTTATTCTGTACCATCTGCCAGATGGTAATAGTTCAAAAAAAGGGTTCCCAGGATGAGATGGATCTTTGAGAATGTTTTGAACTTTCTTAAGGCTATAAAGCTCTTCCAAAGAGGGGAGAGGGCAACCAATGATCTGGGCAATGACGTTAACCCTCTGGAGTGCTTTCCTATCTGCCACTGTGCAATTGGCAAACCATACAGAGGTGCAGTAAGTTAAAATGCTCTCTATGGTGCAGTGGTAGAAGGTCACCGGCAGTTTTTCATTCAGTTGTTGTTTTCTGAGAAGTCCTAGGTAGTATAATCTCTGCTGGGCCCTTTTGACCAGTGCTGTCCACTCGGTCTCCATTGATAAGCAAGGCCTGGATGTCTGATCTGTTCCTTCTGTAGTCCACTATAAGCTTCTTGGTCTTATTGGTGTTGAGGAACAAGTTATTGTTTCCACACCACGAAAGCAACCAGTCCACCTCATCTTGATAGGCAGACTCATCCCCCCTGGAGATGAGTCCCACCACTGTTGTATCATCTGCAAATTTAGCAGTAGTATTACTAGCGTGAATGGGAATGCAGTCGTGCACATAAAGAATGTAGAGTAAGGGACTCAACACGCAACCCTGTGGTGTACCAGTGTTAAGAATAAGGGCTGAAGAGGTATCATTACCTAATCTGACCCTCTGTGAGTGGCCAGACAGGAAATTCATAATCCAAAGGCAGATTGAATAAGAAAGGCCAAGGTCCAGAAGTTTAGACACTAGTCTATGTGGAAGAATTGTGTTAAATGCAGAACTAAAATCTACAAAAAGCATCCTCACACAGCCACCCCCCCTGTTCTAGATGAGTCAGAACAGTGTGAAGAGTGATGGCTATAGCGTCCTCTGTAGATCTATTTCTTCTGTATGCAAACTGGTGTTTATCAAATGTATGCGGAAGACCAGAAATGATGTGCCGGCAGACCAATTTCTCAAAGCACTTCATGATGATAGGAGTGAGGGCCCTGGTCTGTAATCGTTGAGGTTATTGATAGGGAACTTCTTTGGCAGCAGAACAATGGTGGAAGCCTTCAAACAAGATGGAATAGTGACTGTGATAAAGACCGATTGAAGATCCTGGAAAAGACTCCAGCCAACTGATCAGCACAGTCTTTAAGCACTCAGCCAGAGATACCGTCAGGACTGGCAGCCTTTCTAGGGTCCACAGCCCTCAGAATGCTCCTCACCTCCTGTTCCTCCTAATGAACCTGCATTACATTATTGATCAATCAATATACATATGGACTGAATTACTTCTTTGGATTCTTCCAGGCCAATGGCCCTGTTTAATGATAAAACTGCAGTATCTCTGCTCTGCCATTTAGCTTTTGACATTTCAATAACAACTTTGTGAACCTGATACTTTTTGTGAAAAAGAGTCAGCTCACCTGGAAGATGCTGTACATGATGACTGTTAGTGGGCGGTGGCCAGAATACTCTGCAACCTTGAATACATCAAGGCCCCATTTGTTCACATCTTCTAGTTCCTAAAGGGGGTGGCAAGAAAAGACGTTGCTACAATGTTGGACTCTGCCAAGTAACAAAAGTAGAAACAAACTGCCTCCCGTCTCTCCAAATAAGAAGACTTACCTAGCATAACTGAACAACATATTAAAAAATTGTTAAAGTTTTCAATAGGAGGATAATTAAAATAAGCAGGAGAAAGTACATCAAAAACTCAAACTGAACTGTGGTACATTACGTGATTAAGTGAACTGATTCACAATATATTGTACTCAATTGAAAGGGGATAGCATTTATCAAAATCATATTGCAAAGACTGACATGGGAATATGGCTCTAGATTTTTATATATTCACACATAATATAAGTGTGCGCGTGCATGTGCGTGTAAAGCTATGTTCTTGTCTTTTTTCTTGTCTTGGTATCTTTCCAATTCCTTGTATTTTCTTTATTTCCTTTTCTTCCAAACCATTCAATTTGTCTTCTGTAAATATGCTTCTGTCTTCCACTGCCCTCCCCTTATTTTTCCTTTTTTTGTTCTCTATTTTTCCATTTCATCACTATAGTTCTTTTGCCTCTTCTCAGCTTTATTTCAGTTCCAATATCACCCTCTGGATTTCTCCCTCCCTTTATTTCTCTGAAGAATCCTGTCTTCCTTTCCTCCTCTTGATTGCCCCTGCCAGATGCCCTTCTTTCTCCCACCAATCAAAAGAACAATCAAATTATTATCAAGATGTTTTACAGCAGGTTTAAAAACACTACAATAAGAATGAAACACTAAGCAATTAAAATAACATGAAATTGGCAGATTTCCATGCATGTAACAAGCAACACAATTATTTTCACAAAGAAAAGAGTTTTTGCTTACGGCTCAACAGGAAGAAACTAAAGGGAGTCCCACAACTGTGGAGCCACAATTAATGCTATCTATTCCATATCCCCTCCCTCTCCCCATAGCCTCCAAACTAATTTATAAACCTGGGGAAAAAATATAGCTTGCCATCCAAAGTAGCCTTGTTAACATTCTTACTGTAGTTAAGCTATGCAATTTGGAGATTAGAAATTTGTTTTTAAATGCTTTGGTGGAAGGACTTCTTTACGTTGAACATCAATTCTGTATTTAGACAAAATTCAGAATATGCATATACAATCATAATATGTCGTGAACCATGCCAGCTTTCCTGTTCCAGCCTTTTCCATTGCCTGGTGTTCCTCACCTTAGCCAATGGCCCTTCCTGATCCGTTTTTACTCCAAAACGAGGGATGGCAGCACAACTGAAGCTGGAGCTATGCATCAGTTTTTTCACACCACTGATCTGTGACATTGGCCGCTTCTTTTTCTCCTTGTCTTTTTCTTTGGGAACAGAGGTTGGGATTTCCACCTCATGCTGCTTGTCTGGAGGAGACAGAAAATACAATAGCAATGGAACAAGTCCTGTTACGAAGATCCCCAAAATTCTTCAGAAGCTTATGGGAATTCCTATTGAATCATGAATGACAATAGAGAAGCTCCCCTAAAGAAACAGATTCCCTGCTATGAAAGGAACAAAATATAGGCTGACAGCTTAGATGATTTGATGGTTCATGATAAGATCCAGGACCTTTATGAACTTCCTTTATCTGTGATGAAAAAAATTGTGTCGTGACAGTATCTTGAAAATCTTCAAAGAATCAACATAAACCAAATCAGATCTTTGCTCCTACTACTCTGAGGAGCAGAGCCCCGTTGTCCTATTATGTAATATGGCACCTTACATCTCCATGAGTCTTTACAAAATCTAAATTCAAGACAAAAAGTAAGAGGAGGTGATAAAGAAGGATGAAGAAACTGTATCTTGTTAAAAGCACATACTCTTTCTCCCCACTTGGAGTTGGGGACTCCGCCTTCTCATTTCAAAGTTGCTATGAGCTAGCAAATTCCCTGTCCAGCATTAACAATTATCCCCTTGAAACATTTCTGAAACCAAAGAGTTAAGCATGCTGTAAAAAGTGGAGTATGAAAAGCCCCCACCCCTGCACGAGTCTCCTGCTGTTCAAAGGGAGACCCTCCCCCAATATTGAGGCACAGAAGGATTGACGTCAGCAGAAACTAATAATATTACAGACACCATGGCAACCAGAGACAATGCGTGGTGGAATGTCGGTCCTTTCCTCAAAGTGATGTTTCTAAGACCAGCCAGGGTCTCCCCACCTCACCTGTCTTCTCTCTCACACACACACATACACGTATATACTCAAACTTGTACAACACATGAGAAAGAAAAGTCACATACATGGAGAGAACAAACGGGAAGAACTTTCTGTTAAACTATTTTGCGAAAAGCAAGGCTATAAACTACGTGACTTTCCTATAACGTTTTAATTTTTAAAAATTGCTAAGCGAAATCAATTTTTAAGCACCAATAGTGATATAATCAAAGCATATTCTTTATTAATATATATAAGTTCTGAATAAGAACAATAGGATTAGGATTTCCTTCCAAGATAACTGCTTAGAATGTTTTTTGATTGATCCATCTTTTCTTTTTAAATCATAAATGTTAGTACTCATTTTCAGACAAATTTCTTTATTGTAAGACTATCATTATCTGGACTGCGTACATCTGGATGATCATTAGAAGGCAGCAGTTAGAAGTTAGACAACTCTAACTTGCTGTAGCCATCTAGTGGTTGTCCAGATGTTTTCAGCTTAGAGATGGTAATTCTATTCTAATTACTCTTTTTTTAGAAGTGTTGGATTTTAAACATATTTTTTCAATGACCTTCAAAGCCAGCAGAAGTTTCAGTTATTCAGGGTCATCTTTTATTGATTTTTAAATTTTTAAAATAATAAAATAAAATAAATTCTATTGTATTATGATGATGATGACATCCACACAACAGAAGAAACTTAAAAGGCATGTTCTCTTGCAAAGCTAAGAAGAATGTACCAATCTTGTCTGCATCTTTGCCTCCTTGAAAAACAAGAAGGCAGATTGAAGTAAAATTTTGGCATTTATTTTATAGCTTAATAAAGACCAATGTTTCCCTCCTTTTGCCAACTTCAGTTTGCATATCAAAATCAGAATACATGTTTTGTTGCCTACTGTTCTTGTGCATTATCAGTGCACTTGATCTATATGTGATTATTTTATATATTTCTATATAGCTTCACCTACAATTTTTCTCCAGATGGTTTACAACAAAATTACCAGTATTATAATGGAATAATAAATGCAACACCTAAATCACTATGAAAATAGATTGTGCAAAGGATCAAAAGGAGTACATTAGGGCAAGAGAAGCATTTCTCTCCGAAGCATTAAAACAGCCACTTTGCTCACAAAGCTCATGCAGTTGCTTCTGTCCCAGTTGTCTCTGCCCATATGTGCATGCATAGATAATACATGTGGAAAAAAAACTGTCAGAGAAACAAAATAACTGGACACACACATGTATATACAGAAAGAACCGGAAAAAGATTTCAAAATAGCCATGCCAGCCTTGCAAAGGACATGGTTGCCTTCATATTTTCAACAGAGGTACTTGGAGAAATGACTCTTTTGAATGCTATGCCTATCCTTGATAGTAAAAATGAATAGGGGAGGAAAAAGGAGAACAATCCAATAAGAAATCATTCAGTGATCCTTCTTCATATTCAGAAGACCAAGGTGAATAGACAGGTCTTCAACAGGATTCTAATGATAAAGATGTCATTGGAGGCATATGAGTTTCAAGGAGAGATTGTGCCACAATACAGATGCTGCCCCCAGAGTGAAAACATACTTGCCTACTTGCATGTGAGTGCAAAATATCAATTTCTTCAATAGGACATATATAGAAGTACTGATGACCTAATGGACTAAGACCATTTTAACCAAGTATTTTATTATCTATATTGTTATTCTCTGTATACAGCATATCCATCTTTTGGCCATTTTGTCTGTCTGAAAATTGAGGATAGCATTTCATGAATCAAATAAAATTTGAAGAATTAAAGTCAGATACATATTATATTTGGCTAATCTCTGTATGTTTGCATTACACTATTCACATTTGGTAAGTGCTATTATTCTACACAAGATGTACATTTGCTACCCAGCGTAGCCTAATTTTTTAAGATTCATTGATGATTCATGAAAAAGAACTTGGGATTGCAGTGATTATCTCAAACAAGACTCAACATGCAGTCCCTATTCAAAAGGTTAATTCCATTTTGGGAATCTTTAGTAAAAGAAATGGAATTAAATTGGCTTTGCTCTTAGTTGATAAATCATCACAGCTGCTGTTTATACATTTATTTTGTGGATGTGTTATTCTTTTAATGTTTTTTAAATTGCTTTATAATGTTAGATTGTAAGCTGTCCAGAGTCACTTGGTTGAATAGGATGGCTACAGAAATCGAATGAATGAATGAATGAATGAATGAATGAATGATGCTACTAGCTTCATACTTCTAGTATACAGTTGCTGCATTTAATTTAATTTTTTAATAGTACTGGAAAAGGTGCAGGAAAGAATAGCCAAAACAATGTAGGGCTAAAGCTAATTCGCTATCAGGAAAATATGTAACATATGTAAAAAGCTGGGGAATTTAGATAAAAAAGATATGCATTAGAGGAGATATGCTAGAGGTGTAGTCAATAGTCAAAATGCAGTAATGGTAGATAATGGATCTCTTAGGAAGAGAAATTTAATGATAAGATATTTGGGACTAATTAAGGGAACCACTTTTCAGCAAACAAAAAGTTTAACTATGGTGTTCAGTGATGCATGCCGACTCAGATCGTTTAAAAAGGAGATTAGACAAGAATGAGGTTGTCTGTTATTGAGGTGTATGTCACCACCAATATCAGGTGGAACTACAGTTCTGAATATCCATTATGACAAAATACAGAACAGAGCTGGAAGGATCTACTCCAACTTCCTGCCCAGTACAGGATCCACTAGTATATCTATGCTGTTGACTATCTAGCCTCTGCTTGAAGCTTTTTAGAGAGGAACTGATCACTTCATGTGGCAGTCTGTTCCACTGGTTGTCAACTTGTATGGTCAGGAACTCAGCTTGTACATGAAGTAGATGGCATTTATGTCTTTATTATAGAATTTCCAGTGATGTTCAGTTCGTCACTGTAGGAACAGAATACTGCACTAGACAGCTTGGTAGGTCTGCTACAGCACAGCTCTCAAAGATTTCTCTTTATGGTGTTCTAAAAGAGAATAGTGATAACCTCACAAGGAGGATGCTAGTTTTTCTAGAAACCTGGAATCCACAAATACTGCAAAAGAAGTCAATATTTTTCACTTGTATTTCTAAAGATCTTTAAGGCCTATTGCTAAAGCTACTGCTCGGAAAGAGCAGTATGTATTGTAGACTACTATAGAGTAACATTTCTTTAACAGTTTATGTCTGCCTCCCCTTAGAGAAGTGACTGTCCTACTCTTCCATATCAATTTAACAATTTCCTCAAGAATTGCATTTGAAGACCATAAAGCTGATGACTCACCCAAGAATGTGTTGGAGATGTACTCGGATACCTGGTTTCCAGAACGGCTTGTTTCCGAGAGGTGTGTCAGTTCTCGATTGAGCATTCTTCTAAACTAGAGACAGAAAGGAGAGAAAATCAGCAACCTGTAAGGATCCATCACAGCATTTGCATCAGGAGCATCTGAATCCCATGTGCCTGGCCTTAAAGATACCATTGAACAGGAGGCCATGGTTAAAGAAAGGGATCAGTGGCAAGGAAAGATATTTCAAATAAGGTACTTCAACAGCAGAAAAATATCTGTACTTCTTAATTTCTGAATTTTCTCAGCTGGCTTCTGGTTATGTTCAGAATCTGAGAAAGCATTGCCAACTTGCAAGCAAAGATGTCCATCCACTTTGATTTCTAAACATTAAAATAATAGGTATCAAGTTAGCATAGAACCTGAGACATGAAAATGAGTCAAAAGAAAGCAAATGTTGAAATGTGCACTGGAAAAGCTAAACCACATCAAAGTCTTTTGATGAGCTACAAACGTATTATCTATCTTCTCGTTATTTTGTAAGCTTTTAAATTATGCGCATTACTGGTAGCATGTATGGCCATAGGAGAAGAAGAAACATCAAAGAAAATTTAAAAAAACAATGACTTGGGGAATTCTGATTGCACAAATCCTAGGTAAATCTTCAATTTTACATTTTTAAAAGTGAAAATTTTCAAACATCAAAGGTGAGCTCAAGAATCTTGCTTCAAAACTAGTATAAAAATTCATTTTTATTTCTGGAAAAGAGGAGAATACCCAAGAAACTCCATAAAGAATTGGGTGATAAATGCAAAGATACATTCATGTTGTATATTTTACTGCTTTTCTCAAACATGACCTAATTCCAAGTCAGATGTGCTAGATCTCATCCATACTGAAAGAAGCCTTCCATCCTCTTATAGGATTCACCTTGATGAAAGAGAATTATACTCATGTGAGACAATGTGGAGTTATATTCTACAATGTGGATTAATGCACCTGGTCCTTTTCTAGAATTGTTTAAAAATTCAGCTAGTGGGAAGAAGAGTTCTGTATAACTTAAAACACACATGATTGCCTTGACTGCATTTTTTTGCCCACTTTGAAATAAGCTTCTTTTATAAATGTCTCTTCATCAAGTGACATATTATGTGGGGAAAGGGACAGACCGCCCCCCCAGAAGTCCTGTTTCGTCTGGCTGACAGCATTATTCAGCCAGTTTCGCAGAGTTCCTTCAAGAGTATTTTCAACAAGGTTAAAAAATAATAAAAGCATTACTGATGTACCAAAAGCAGAAACCTCCCGTCAGCTCCTGAGATAAGGAGAGGATACCTGAACAATTAGAGAGAGAGAGAGAAAGGCAACCCCACTGCTGCAGAACAGCATGCATTTAGGGGTGTGCGTAAGTACGTGTGTGTGTTTGATGTTTTGTGTCTGTGACTAAATCTTTGCAGCGGCAAAACCCCTTTCCTGCACCCCTTGCTGGAGAGATTTTCCAAGAGTTACATTTCATCAGGGAGTCCCCACTTACCTTGATGCTGCTGTCCCAGAATGCGAACAACGAAGTGCTGGCGTCAGGCATCGCAACGCCAAAAGTGCCAGCTTGTGTGCGAGCCCACCCTTCTCTCTGAGGCACCCTAGTCAGACCACGGAGGCTACCAAGGGGCCCCAACTACCGTCCCAAGCTCTGCAACAAGGAGCCTAGGACTTGTGTGCAAGGCTGAAAGTCAGGACAGAAGCTGAGGAGGGGGACAAACTCCCCCCCCTGCATTACCGCCGAAGAAAGGTTCTTCCATGGATGTACCAAGGCTGCTCCAGCATCAGGTACCTCTCCTTTCTGCTGCCTTCCAATCAGAAGCCACAGCCACAGAGGCTGGAGCCAGCTCAACTCTCCGATTGGCTGGCAGAGCTTCTGAGGAAGGCGATTTGCTTTAACCCCGATGGTGCCCGGGCACAACAGAGCATGGAAGTTGTTTCCAAAAACTCTGTTTAGCAACAGCCAAGGCTTTCAGAGGGACTGTGGAAGAGGGATAGTGGGAGATATAACCCCTCCCCCCATTTTACCTTCTTCAAGAAAACCATTGACAATTGGAGAGAGTGTTCTTCCTAGGGTGAACAAAGACTGGAAAAGGCTCTTTTTTATGTAAAAAGGGCTCACAGTGACATGAGGGAAGGCTGATCTTTTTCAGGTTCTAAAAGTTGCAAGGGAAGGACACTTATTTAAAAATATCCCTGTCTTTCTGCCCCACAGATAGGCTGGACATGTTAAGCTAAGACTGAATTGGGTAGCTTGGCATTGTTTGGTTTATGCTCCATGTCATTGTATTAAGCCATCAGATCATCATATAAACCTTGCAAATGGGTTATTAAAATAAGACACTGTCTTATATTTTTTCTCCCAAAACACACTAGGTCTTATTTTCGGGTAGGTCTTATATATTTATGGTGCCAAATAGTGGGTGTGGGTGTGTAGGGGGGTGTTCCGGTTGCTCCCTGAAAAGTCTTCCTGGAACTGGAGATTTACACTAGGTCTTATTTTCGGGGTAGGTCTTATATTAGGGCAGGTTTAGAAAATAGTGCTAGGTCTTACTTTCGGGATAGGTCTTATTTTCGGGGAAACACGGTATTACCCCACTCTCATGGTTTGGAGTGTTCCCCACACAGACACTCACTTTTGACTGGCTTCCAGCACAGTGTATCTTTTTTTTTCATTATTATTTTCCACTCCGTTGGAATCAATGGACCAGAAACTGGGAGTGTATAAAAAAACCCGAAAGAACTTATTTTACTGCTTTGAATGAAAGGCAATAAAAGTTGCCAGCCATTTTAGCGTTTTGAATACTGAGCCAAACTTTTATTTCTCCCCAACTGTCTTCTCTGTTATTTTTTTTCCTGCTTAAATACATAAAAGTTATTTATAGCAGTCACTTCCGATCTCTTCTGACCGATAGCATGGTTTGTTTATTTGTACGACTGGTCAACCGAGGCTGCCCTTCAGGAAATTCACTAATGCTTCTCTTCAGAGTGAACTGTGGGGAAAGGCACTGGTTGATGGCCAGTGTGGCCCAGAGCAGGCCTTCCCCAACTCTCTAGTTGCAACAGCACAGGGATATATTTTGGGAAGAGCTGCACTGGTCAAACAGAGGTTGCAGACTTCTGGACTAACATAAAATTGTTTTACAAAGGTGGATTGTGGAATGTTCTAAACAGCAACCCCCATTTCTCAACTTTCAGCTGTTCCCCAAATTTTAATCTGCTTTAAGCAAAAAGCCTGCATCATTTCCTTGGTTTCCTCTTTTCTCGCAAAACTTTATGCCATTTTTAAAAAGAAACCAACTTCATGGTCATAACACAACAACCAGTTCTCTGCCAAAAGGGGAACTGATACCCAAGGTTGACCATGGTCAAGAAAGAGAGAGAAGAGGGGAGCTTCTGTCTTTGGAGTTGAATCCCAACCAGGGTTGAATGTCTTACCTTGTTGGAAGCCATCTCACTGACTGAATGACGTGTTTGCAAAGTCTCCAGCTGATCCAGGCACCAGTCTAACTCTTCCAAGGTCTCGATAGCCAACTTTTGGTAGGCATCCTCTATGAAATGCAAAGAGCATCACTGAAAATGCCATCTTGAAGGCATGTCTATGCCACCTTAAGGAGTGGCACTGTTGAGTCTCCACACACATCTGAAACTTAGGTTCAAAACTGCCAATAACTTGGGTACCCCTAGGTGGAAACCACATTGGTACATTCTAAAAACTGGTTCTAGTTTGAAAAAAATGGTCCAGCTTTTATTTTTTGCTGCTCACATGTGTGGCATCCTCTCAGAACTCTCAAGGTGGAGGCTAAGTCTCGTGGAGGCATGACAACCTTGCAAGTGAGGTTAAATAAAATAGGATAATATTTTAGAGTTATCGAAGATCCCAGTTGTAATATTTGGAATCAGCTGGGAAGCAAATCCACAGTAAACAGAACAGGATCATTTGATTTAGAATATTATATTAGCTTCTTCAGGGAACAAGATGCTGATCCACATGGGATTGCCAGAAAAAAAGTATTAATGATTTATAACAGAGTTGCTGCAACATAAATAAATGCTCTTATTTTGGACCAATTTCCTTAAGGGTTACAATCCTAATATTTTAATTTGCTTTTGGGATTTTCTTTTGTTAACATTAGCTCTTTTATTCTGTAATTTTATTCTATAATAACTTGAAGCAGCAGTTTGGACATTGAATGCCTGCTGGAAAAGTAGTTTGCATATTTTTTAAATGGCTGGAGCAATGTTTCTGAACCTCAGCAACTTTGGCTGGGGAATTGTGGGAGATGAAGTCCATACATCTTAAAGTTGCTGAGGTTGAGAAAAACAGGGCTAGAGAAATAAGATAGGATAGGTCTTTGCTCTCAAGGAGTTTATAATCTACATTTCAACCTTTCCTGGGCTCATGCCTCATAGAAGGCTAAATTTAGTTTGTTTTTGCTTTAATGTACAAGCTCATTCATAGTGGCTTAGCATTATGTGTGAACCAAGGGCTATACTTATTCAGTATATCAGTATTAGCACTGAATTTTGGGGCAAAATCCTGGCTTTAGGCTGCCCTGACATTGTCCAAAGAGGCAAGATAAGGAAGCAAAGACGAGAAAGGGATAAGGAAGTAATAGAGGCTTTCCTCCTTGCCATTCTAGGACTTTTGAATGCCAGAGCCTGCTAAAGAGTGCTTGGCCATAGCATTGGTATATAAGTTGCCTCCCCCTCACATTAACCCTATCTCACTGGGAGCCATCAAACCCCCAATTTACTGCAGCATGTGCCTCTGTGGCATCCCCTGCCTTCTGTCAGACAAGCCCACGGAGGTTGATATATGCTTCTGGAACCCCTTTGCCCGATGTCAGGGGTCGGCCAAAGGTTTAGCAGAATGCAGGAGAGAGAGAGAGAGAGGTGGTTTAGGTTGCCCCAAGGCAGGAAAGGAAGGGCTGCCCATCAGAAGGGCCTGTCTCTTGTGGGGCCGCAGAGACCAGCTGAAAGAGAGCGTTTTGAATAATGGAACAACTGACGTCAATTGGAGACGTTCCACCCGCCGCAGAGGTGGCATGAAACAGAGCCAGAGAAGGAGGGGCAGGGAGAGGGCAGCCCAGAGCAAACACAGACTGCAGAGGCTGAGGGGGGTGTGGCGGGTAGGGGTGGGAGGGCAAGTAGCCCACGGGGGTGGGGGTGGGGGCAAGGCAGGCCCTGGGAGGCTCCCGTTAGAATCACCTGCAGCGGGCAGGCCTCAATACTACTCTCATGCACAATGCGTGAAAAGGAGCTCGTATCACCAATCATCCCCCCCTCCCCTTTTCTCTTTAGGCAGAAGAAACCTTTTTTTTTTCTCCTTTTCTTTTCCACGGCTTTAATACAGTTGCCTGCTGACACTGCACAGACACGAGCTATGAGGAGCCCCCCAAATGTTCAGTTCAAACTTCTGTGGCACAAATTCAGTTGGAAAAGGGCAAATCATCCTTTCCCAATATTCAGATATGGGAAAAGGTAAAGCACAAGGGTGAGGGGGTCAGGAAGCAACTAAAGCGAGAGGGGAGAGAAGTAAAATCCTGCAGGAACATAGACACAGGGCTGTTTTTTCCTCGCACCTCACCCAAAAAAGAATGGAGTCTGCAGCATCTCCAATTTAACCAGCTAACCAATTAAACCAATTAAAGCTTTTTTGTGCGCAGAGCTTAGCTTATGGAACTCTTTGCCCATTTTGACGAATTCAGCAGGGAAGATCTATTAATAGCTGTTAAGCCATGAACGAAGAAGGCTGAGACTTCCATAGTCAGAGGCAGTCTAGCTCTGGGTGTCAGTGACTGGGAACAACCACGGAAGGGCATCTGCCTATGCATCTCTCTTGCAGACTTTGTGGAAGCATCTGATTGGCCTCTCTTGAAAGCTAGATGCTGAATGAGGCAGACCTAGTTGGATCCAAGTCAGCTGATTTCCTTTTACAAGCTTATGAGCTTCCCAGTTTATAATATGGGCCACCTCACAAGGTGAGGCCATTTTACTTCAAAGAGAGTATTTTGAAAAAGAAAAAAAAAGTAAAACAACTCAGAGATAGCTGAGAGAGTTTACCTGATAGATTGACCTTAGAGGTAGAGAGGGGATTGATGGGACCAGATGTTCGCCTGCAAAATATAGGATAAAGTTAAGCTTCCCAGAAACCCTGCAGACCTCTGTGGCTGGTGATGGAGAGAGGGGAAAAGTCCCCCAACAAGCTATTTACTCAAGAGCATCTTCCCCCACCCCCACATGTAGGATTACAGTATGGTTACCGGCATACAAATTATAATTGAACCATAAACTCTAATTTAAAGAAGGCTGCATTCCTAAGCAAATTTACTTGAAAATTAGCTCTGCCAATACGCCAAGAGGTTGTACTTCAAAGAAGTACAATTTTAGATGGGAGCAGTAATGTGAAATGCCTTCCCTACTTCTCTTCCTTTCAGAAAACTGGGACAAAAGTAGCTCTCACTCAGTGAAGTTCTCCTTCCCTCTGGTTGAAGCAGGCAAGATGGCAGACACGGGCATCTTGTCATCATGAATGCAAGCTCCATCCCTTTGCCCCTTCAGTCTCATGGTTGTACTGACCCACTTTGCTTTTTTGAACCCTTCCTGTAGGCATGTGGGCCTTGTTGCATTGTGACCTTGCATCTACCATCTTACCCATTTTGACCTCCTCCCGGAACACAGTTGGTGGTGAAATTCAAAAATTTTCCCTATCGGCTCTGTGGCGTGGCTTGGTATACTTGGTATAATAGTAATAGCAACCAGGGGTGATTTTTTACCGATTCAAATCATCCCTACCACCTCTCCCGAGGTGGACCAAGGTGGTTGAATTTCACCCCTGAGCTGCTCTCACCTTAGAAATGTACTTCCCCTCTTTGTCTCTGTTTCTTGTTCCCTATGTTTAGAGCTGCACAACCCAGCACCCTGTGGCACTGAGGATGTTCATAGCTGTATTAAATCAGCATTCCTCCGAAACAGAAGAAAAGTAGGCCAACAGGTAAGCTTCACTGTGCCTCAGAAACCCGGCTGGGAAGGGATGCTCTGGTACAGATTTAATTCCCAGGCTCCCTTTCCTCTCCCGTCATGTGTCTCCTACTGATGGGAAAAACAATCACGAATCACTCTCCATTAGATGTGGCCTGATGGCACAAAGTTGAGGCACTCCAGTTTGTGCCTGTAATGAAGGGTTTAGCCACTTATAGCCTGAGGGAACATTGATTGTTGGTCTTTGGAGATCAGTAAGTCCAGCAGACAGATTGGCGGTCATAGAAAGGAGCAGAAAAGAGCTCATTTCTTTTCCTATCACACTGCTACTCTTATGGGCCCCTGGACTGGATATTTTTTTTCTTCATTTGTTTTCTTGACATGGGAATATCAGTCTTCTGGAGATGGATAGGTTCATGTCAAGAGTCATATTTTTTCTGGTGAGCGGGAGGGAAGGAAAACAACACAGCCTGCCAGTTGGGAAGAGCTCACAGCTACATCAGGGGAGCTCTGTTCTGCATCATCCTGTTCCCTCCAACATCCCAGCCTCTGTTGGGGGTGCTCCTTTTTTTAACATGGAAAGAGTCTTCTGGAAAATCAGTATTCCTGTGGGAAAAAAAGGGAACTTGCTCTTTCATTTTTTTCACAGCCCAGGAATCTATTAAAGATGGAGCTTGCAACTGGTAGCCCCCACAGGACACACAAAAATGCATTAGAGTGGTCAAAATTGGGGTACCTCCCCCCCAAAAAAGATAACACTAGGAGAAGAATGACCATGCAAATCCTGTACTTGTTAGGACTAGCAAAAAAACCCTGTAATATGTTTATTTGGGAGTGTTATCAATGAGATGTGTTTTCCCTTGTTAATACAGACCGCTCTTTTGTACATTCAAATCTATAAGTTGTTGACAAGTCTGCCAAAAACCAGTTTTCCAGAAAACTGGCAGACCCATATTCATAAAATGAATCAGTTGAGGGTTATGTGGGTAGCAATGGCGCTTACATTTATATACTGCTTCTTAATGCTTTACAGCCTTCTCTAAGTGGTTTGCAGAGTCAGCATATTGCCCCCAACAATCTGGGTCCTCATTGTTATGTATGTAGGTTTGAATGTCATTGGTTTAGTTTGAACTGTTCTTGTAAAATGTTAGAAATGATTGGTTTAAAAAGTGCGGGAAAACCCTGCACTCTGATTGGCTGGCAACTGTGGCTGCTGGCTATAAGTAGCAGCCACAGCCCAGCCAAAATGGGTTCGTTCTGAGCTGTAGTCACTAATAAACAAAGAGCTTGAAGCACTCCGCGTCTGTCTCTTCATGCAAACTTAACACTGGCAACAAAGGTGGGATCTCCCTGAAGAAGAAGGCAACACGGAACAGAGGGAGAGCGAGATGGCTGCGCTGAACACCCCCCCAGCCCCATTCGATCCAATGGCAGAAGACTGGGAGACATATGCAGATCGTTTCCAAATGTATCTGGAAGGAAACAATCTTGCCGACATTTCTGAGAAGCGGAAGAGGGCGGTCTTTCTCACGCACTGCGGTCTGGCAGTTTTCAAGATGGCGAAGGCATTGGCGGGAGCTGCAGACATGAAGGTAATGGAATGGCCTGACTTAGAAAAGTTGTTAAGAGCCCATTACGCGCCACAAGTATCGTGCCTCATTAAGAGACATGAGTTTTACCGTCGGGATCAAGGGGAGTTTAAGAGAGTTTAAGAGACATTGGGGGTGCATGCGAATTTAACAATTTAGAAGAGGCCATGCGCGATCGATTTGTTCTGGGCCTTAAAGACAAGGTGCTTCAGAGCAAGTTATTACTAAAACCTAAGATCACGCTGAAGGAAGCAATAGAAGAGGCCTCTTCAGCCGAAGCTACCAGGTCCTCAGCAGCGGCCATGAAGAAAATCAACAAGGCCACAAGCCATCCTGATGTGGAAAAGTCCACAACAACTCATTGTGAGCAAATAGATTCTGAGTCAGACTGTAGTGAGGTGGAGGAAGGAATTTATAGACTCAGAATGGAGCAGAAAAAGACCTGGGAAGAAAGAGGCAAGATTTCTACTGCAGAGGTTGTGGGGAAGCCACCCCACACTGAATGCAAGTTCCTAGATACCATCTGCCTCCATTGTGAAAAAGAGGACACCTAGCAAGAGTCTGCAAATCATCCAGAACTCCACCCAACAGAAGGAAGTTTCCTGACAAAGAATTCAAGCCCAACAACCTCAGTGAGAAAATGGGGCGCAGCACAGAAGCAAAGGGGAAGAATGAAACTCATCAGACAGTAACTATTGGTCATTCTTCTTCTATCAATAACAGAAAAGTGCATGTCAAGGTACTAATTGAAGGAAGGCCTTGCCAAATGGAAGTGGACTCAGGCTCATATTTATCTATGGTGTCATGGGACACTATTCACAGACTACTCCCAAACATTCAGAAGAAACATTTCAAGAAGCAAGCACTGACTCTTAAAGACTACCAAGGAACAAGATTCCAGTAGTTGGAACAAGAGAATTCAATGTGAAGTTCAAAGGCCACACCAAAGGCTTGCCCCTGACCATTGTGGACAAGGATCGCCCAAGCTTGCTGGGACTTGAGTGGTTCAATCCACTAGGCATCGAGGTGACTGGCATCAATCACGTGAGCAACACTGAATGGGAGGAGGCCTTGAAGTCTGAGTTTCCAGAGGTCTTCAGCGACGGATTGGGCAAGTATATGGGGACCCTTATCACTTTCAATCTAGATCCCAAGGTGCCACCAATTCGCTTAAAGCCCAGAAGGGTCCCATTTGCCTTAAAGGAAAAATTGATGCACAATTAGATAAACTAATAGCTCAAGGAGTTTTAGAGCCCACTGACCACTCCAGGTGGGAGACACCCATAGTCACACCAGTCAAGACTGATGGGTCAGTGAGAATCTGTGGAGACTATAAGGGGACATTGAACCATGTGCTTCAACAGAGCGCATATCCAGTTCCAGTGGTGCATCATTTACTACATTCACTTGGCAGGGGTACAGTCTTTGCAAATTGGATCTGGCCCAGGCATATCAACAATTACAGTTGATGATGCCACTGCAGAGGCCCAAACCATTGTGACTCATAGAGGTGCTTTCAAATGTAAAAGGTAACAGTTTGGAGTAAGCGTGGCACCAGGCATCTTCCAAAGCCTTATGGAAAGGATGCTCCAAGGACTGCCAGGGGTAGTACCTTACTTTGATGATGTGTTAATCTCTGCTGAAAATGACACTCAGTTACAAGAGAGACTCAGAGAAGTCCTTACCAGATTCAAAAAAGCGGGGTTAAAAGTCAAGGAAGAAAAATGCACTCTTAGCACTGACAAGGTTGAGTTCTTGGGCTATATGATTGACAAGCATGGTATCCACCCCACAGATGCCAAGGTTCAGGCAATCAAAGAAGCCCCTAGACCAAAATGTAAAACAGATTTGCAAGCCTTCCTTGGACTCATTAACTTTTATCACATGTTCGTACCTCAGAAGGCAACCATTGCAGAACCACTGCACAGATTATTAGACAAAAAGTCTGCGTGGGTCTGGGGCAGAAAAGAACAATCTGCATTTAACGATATTAAAGATTAATCACGTCTGATGCTGTACTGATACAGTTCTCTGAGAATTTGCCTGTTGTACTGACTTGTGATGCATCCCCTTTTGGAATGGGGGAGGTTTTGAGCCACAGGCTTTCCAGCGGGAGGGAAGCTCCTATTGCATTTTACTCTGCACCTTGACCAAAGCAGAGAGGAACTACAGCCAACTGGACAAGGAAGCCTTGGCAATTGTTGCAGCTGTCAAGAAATTCCATGAGTATTTATATGGGAGAACATTTACCATTGTCACAGATCACAAACCTCTGTTAGGCATTGTGGCAGGAGACAAACCTACACCCACTATCCTGTCACCAAGAATGCTGAGGTGGACTGAATTTCTTGCTGCTTATTCATACAAACTCATCCACAGGCCTGGCAAAGACATTGGGCATGCAGATGCTTTGAGTCGCTGCCCACTTCCTTCTCACACTGAGGACTTTGCACCTGAGATTTACACCTTTTTTCTAGAAACTGTTGCCAAGTTTCCAGTACACGCTGCTGAAATTGCCAGAGAGACTGCCAAAGACACTTTATTGGCTCCTATTATAGGCTGGATTAAGAAGGGTTGGCCACTTCAAGATCTACCTCAACTCGCCCAACCTTTTAAATCCAGGCAAACTGAACTATCTGTCTTAAGAGGATGTATTTTGTGGGGTAACAGGGTGGTTATTCCTGCAAAACTGCAAAAAGAGGTTTTGGAAATGTTACATGAGGGTCATCCGGATATTGTCAGAATGAAGGGATTGGCCAGTAGTTATGTATGGTGGCCAGGTATTGACAAAATGGTTGAAAACTGGGTTGCATCCTGTCCCAACTGTCAGGAAGTCAGGCCTGCCCCACCTCTCGCCCCCAAACAGGAATGGGAATGTCCTAGGGGCCCATGGTCCAGGATTCACATTGATTTTGCTGGCCCTACCAGAGGGCACACTTTCCTCATTATAGTAGATGCATATTCCAAATGGCTAGAGGTTATCCCTATGGCATCCACCACAGCTGAAGCTGTCATCAAACAGCTTAAAAAGCTTTTTGTAACTCATGGGTTACCTGATGTCCTCGTTTCTGACAATGGTCCTCAATTTACATCCAACCTTTTTGAATCATATCTAGCACAGCAGGGTATCAGACATGCCCTGACAGCCCCTGGGCATCCTTGGGCTAATGGCTGGGCTGAACGCATGGTACAATTTACCAAGGAAAAACTTCAGCAATTGGGTCCAGGGGACATCACTGAGAAAATTGAAAAACTACTCAGTGCTCAGCATATCACTCCTAACCCATCAACTAACTTATCCCCAGCAGAGTTGTTGATGGGTAGGAAACTCAGGTCTCCCTTTGATCGCTTTCATCCCACTTACGCACCCATCGCACCACTAGATTCCACTAGCAAAGTTCGCACATTCTCTGTGGGTGATTCTGTTTATGCTAAGAACCTTATGGGTGAACCATCATGGATCCCTGCTGAGATAACCCAGGTCACAGGCCCCAGGTCTTACAGGGTACAAACAGAGGATGGTGTCCTCTGGAGCAGGCATATTGATCAACTAAGATCCAGATTACCTCAGGAACATCGCAATTGCTCCTCTCTAGTTCCCACACCTAGTATCTCTTCTAGTAGCAGCCGCAGCCCAGCCAAAATGGGTTCATTCTGAGCTGTAGTCACTAATAAACAAAGAGCTTGAAGCACTCCGCGTCTGTCTCTTCATGCAAACTTAACACTCATTTTACCCACCTCGGAAGGATGGAAGGCTGAGTCAACCTTGAGCTTGGTGAAATTCGAATTGCCTTAACTGCTGGCAGCTGGCAGCCTCCAGAAGTAGCCTTCTAACCACTGTGCCACCACAGCTTCCATGTAGATGCCTCCATGGAAGCCAAGTGCCCAAATCTCTTACAATTAAAGCCAAAATGGCCCCAGAGAGCAGGGCCCAGTGACACAATGGGTGTGTCTCTGTGCAGCTGCAATAGTCTTAAGCAGGCAATAGTTCAGCAGACCCAAGTTCTGGGCTGCACAATCACCAATAACATCCTCAAGATAGAAAAATGGTACGCACCAGTGGTGGGATTCAAAATTTCTTACTACCGGTTCTGTGGGCGCGGCTTGGTGGGTATGGCGTGGTTTGGTGGGCATGGCAGGGGAAAGATACTGCAAAATCCCATTCTCTCCCCACCCCACTAACCTGCTTTCCAGCTCCGTTCTCCTGTGCAGGGCAACAAAAAAGACCCAGCCGATCAGCTGGGACTCGGGAGGCAGAGAATAGATGGGGGCGGGGCCAGTCAGAGGTGGGATTTGTCGGTTCTCTGAACTACTCAAAATTTCTGCTATTGGTTCTCCAGAACTGGTCAAAACCTGCTGAATACCACCTCTGGTACACACCATCAGATTATATATCAGGAGAATGGAGAAAATCTCACTGTAACAGCTTCTATTTCTGCAGCAGATGGAGTGTCATCAGAACACGGTCCTTACAAACGGTACTTGAGGTATCTTTGTACCCAATAGGAAGGACAAAAAGACAAGACCCCAGAGACAGTGCCTTCCTTCTATATGCACTTTTGCTTTACCAAACCATCATGCAGAAAGAGCTACAGGATCATAAAAAGGGTTTCTGCAGGTTGATTGAATGCCAAAGTGGGGCACAGTTTCGCCAACCACCCTTTTAATTGCCCAGTCCCCACATGATTCCTTCCTTCCTTCTTTCCCCCTGCTCCCGAACCTGTCACTCACTTGTTGCAGACATGTTCCCGGAGGTGGGTCAAGACAGCAAAGTTGCTACGAACTGTCCTCAGGCTGGCCAAGACCTGTAAGTGGGGGAAGAAGAGCATCCCTCAGAATCAACCATACATGGCTGTCAGGACTCTGACATGAACCCCCATTCAAATCATAAGTCTCTAGCCACATCTCTGAGTAAAAAAGATTGATTTATTAGGAGTTGTCATGTCGGTGTTACCAGGTTGCAGCCAACTTTGACACACCATTCATTTCACCCTTGACCCTAGTCTTACCCCCACCCCCTGGATGTATATTCTCCAATGAGACACATCCATACCCAAGCGTCATCAATCATGCTCTCCAGTCATAATTTTGCGTGCCAGTTGCCAAAGCCATTATCTGAAGCCTTTAAGGAATGCACTGCTTTCCCCTCTCCCTTTTTGCTGACAACTAAAAAGACCAAAGAAGTATTTTTAGTTGACATTCAGCTCCCCTCACTTTTTGAAGGTTACCTTTACAACACAAAAAGAAAACAAATTTATTGCAGGTCTAGAACTTATGTTCACGAACCCCACCCGCCCCGGCTTGGTTGGATTTTCTGCATGGAACCTTGCTACAAGGCAATTGGCTTGGATGTTCCTATTCTTTACCCAAGATGCCTCTGGTAAGAGATAGCCCTTCCACTTGATTAAATATTGGAGTTGCCTCCTGTGCCACCTCAAATTGAGGATTCAGTGCACCTCATAATAAGTTTCGTCCCCTATGACCACGAGGTCTGGGGGTTCACGAGGTGGTGGCCTCAGGGTCAATCCCACCACAGGTTTTAAGAGGCTACTATGGAATTGGTCTCACATATTTCATGCTCTTGGTCTTTAACTGACCAGGTTATATAATCCAAGCCCGAAAGGATGTAATCACTTAGGAGGGCCTCCCTTCATACAAATTTTGAAACTCCCTTCCTCCTTTAGAGCAGGGGTCTCCAACCTTGGCAACTTTAAGCCTGGCAGACTTCCAACTCCCAGAATTCCCCAGCCAGCTTTGCTGGCTTTAGCTGGGTAATTCTGGGAGTTGAAGTCCGCCAGGCTTAAAGTTGCCAAGGTTGGAGACCCCTGCTTTAGAGCAGTGGTTCTTAACCTTTTTGAAAGAATCGCTCCCTTGAGCCATTGAGGAAGTTGTCATCGCCCCCCTCCCCCAATATAACTGCCCCCCTGCCACCTCTTAGCGCCCCCAAGGGGGCCAGCAGAGGGGCACTAAGAGGTGGCAGGGGCGCGCGATCGTGGCGCGCGGCACGTAACGTGCCACTGCTTCTGCATTGGAGGCACTGGCTCCGCAGCAGTGCTAGTCAATGGATGAACCTGCAGGGCCGGCCGGCACCTTGAACGCCCCCCTGTCGCCTCTTAGCCCTCTGCGCCCCTTGGGGATGCTAAGAGGCGGCAGGGGGGCGTTCGAGGCACTGGCCCTGCAGGCTCACCCCATTGACTGTTGTACCGCACCTGAACCGGCACCTCGAATGCGGCAGCATGTTGGGAAAAGCCGCCGCCACCGCTTTCCTAAAGTGCTGCCGCTCTCGCATTCTTTCTGTCTGTCCATCCATCCATCCATCCGTCCATCCATGCATCCAAAAGGTCTGTCTGTTTGCCTGCCTGCCTTCCTGCCTATCTGCCTACCTGTCTGTCTTTTTGTCTACCTACCTACCTCCCTATCTACCAATATAGATATCTCTCTCTCTGTCCCAATATATCTCGCTCCATCGCCCCCATATCACCCCCCTTCCATTCCTTCACCCCCACATCGCCCCTTTTCGTTCCATTGCCTCCCTGAAAAACATAATTGCCCCTTGGGGGGCGATATCGCCCAGGTTAAGAACCACTGCTTTAGAGAATACTGTGAGGTTTGCAGGTGTGGGTTTACAGTCTTTAGTCAATCTCTTTTCCTCCCGTGCTCTCAACTCTGCCTCTCAATGGTCTTGTAGCTACCAGAAATTGAAGTTTTTCTCTTGCTTCTCTGATTAAGGAGAGGGTGAGGCTGTTTTTAATCTTCTTTCCCAGATAGTACCAAACTCTGGATCCCAGGAGGGAAAAATTGCTTGCTCACTCCAGGTGGTGAATTCACTCTTCCATGTACTTCCCTTCTTTTAAGAGACAAAATGTTTTCCTCCTGCAGAACTCTGTTACAGAACAGTGAGATACCCCAAAAGAGGGATATGGGAATGCCAGTCCATATAACAGGTAATCCTTGAATTACAAACGGGGCCCAGAATTTCCATTGCTAAGCAAACAGGCTGTTAAGTGAGTCGTGCCTGATTTTACCAGCCTTTTTTTTTGCAAGTTATTAAATCACTGCAGTTGAATCATATGGTCATTAAGTGAATCCAGCTTCCACCATTGACTATGATTGTTGGAAGTGACCTCAGGAGACTGCAACCATTGTAAATACATGCCAGTTGTCAAATGCCTGAATTTTGATCCCATGACTGTGGGGATGCTGTGAGGGTGATAAGTGTGAGGGCTGATCATAAGTCATTTTTTTCAATGCTGTTTAACAGTCATTAAACAAAGGGTTGTAAGTTGAGGACTACCTGTATGTGAGGTATGTATATTAAGGGCAGCAAGAAGGTTGATAAAAATGATATACATGGGATGCAGAATGGAAGCCTGAAAATAGCAATAGCACTTAGACATATATACCGCTTCATAGTGCTTTACAGCTTTCTCCAAGCGAAAAGCTATGCATAGCATGGTGGAAGCAGAGAAATTCATTATTTTTACACATATAAATTTGGGGGAGAATAAAAAAGATAAAAACGATAAAAAACAATTATGCAGCATTAATTCCCCAAATATCTAGCTCTGTTATGTGACTATGGTCAACAAGTTAAATAGCTCTTAGAAAGAGTTCAAAAATATAATAAAAAAGTGAGGAAGGGTCCATGAGGGACAACCCCCACCCCCCGTCCTGATGCTTTCCAGAGAAATGAGGCTACAATTCACAACAATAGTGACTTGGGGTGGGGGGCACCAAGCCATGACCTTCACATATCAGGTTGGAGAAAGCCAACATTATCTTATTATGATTCTGAACATGTTCTTAACTGGGCACAGGGGCACAGCATGCCAAGATTGACATGGGTGGACAACTTTCAGCCCTTAAAGAGAATACCTACCTGTGCAAAAGGAGTAACTATCAAGTCTTCTCCATGCCTGCAAGGGGGAAAAGAGAAGGAGGTTAATGGCTACAAAGTCCAAAAAGTGGGTTCAATTTCTGAATCCAGCATGAAGTGCCATACTGAGCGCCCTATCCAGATTACATCCCTGTCCTCAGCTAACCTAGAGTAACTCCCCTGGTATGTATAGATGGCCTTGGAATTTCCTTTCCATATTATGGCAGATTTTTCAACATATCCCAGGTGAAATCAGAAACCTGGATCAGAACCCGCCCTGTATCATTTCATAAGACTCTGTCCCGCTGCCTTGCATGAAATCCACTGAACTTGACAAGGGATTGTTTCCAAACGTAAAAGAATGGGAAGCTGAGGAGGGCTATTCTAGTTGCAAATATCAGAATTCTGAAGATACAGAATTCTTCTGTGCTCTTTCTTTAATCCCAGCCAGACTGGCCACTAGACTCACAGCAGCTGGACTGCAAACATCCCAAGACACAGTGTTGTCCCTGGGAGGCACACTGCTTAGTGTGGCTCTGGTTTTACAGGCAGAAGAGGGGCATTGAGAAATTCCACATAACAGAGGATGTCAAAGGTGGAAAAGAAAGAAATGGGCTTTGTGCGATTTGATGAGACTCATTTTCTGCTAGCAAAAGACGGTAAAATGTATCGGGGTTATCTGTGCTTACATGTCACTGCTGATGGAGGAATTGCGGGACATGGCTTTCGGGGAGAGGTCATAGTCGCTGTCCGATCGGTAGAGGAAGGACTCCCGACGTTGGCTGTGGGGCGTTGTGCCTTGTAAAACAAGTCCCAGACCCAGATTGGTCTGGGAACCAAGGGGACTTTGTCCTGGAGAGAAGCCATTCTCGACATCAAAGCTGTAGAAAGACAAAAAGGGAACACCAAAATGTAAAACAATTGCTCCAGTTGCTTTGCTGTGTCTTTTGCTGCCGAGAGGAACATTTTATTTTTAAAGAAGATGGCAGTCATGGCTCATAATATAGACTAAGCCTCCAATGAAATTACAGGCACTCCTCAACGACTGCTTGATTATTCAAAGTTACAACAGACCTCCTTTCTTTGGATTTGAAGTTCCAAAGGCCACTTACATCTCCCAAGGTCATCTGATCACATTTTGGGCATTTGGCAAATAGCCTGCATTAATAGAATAGAATAGAATAGAATAGAATAGAATAGAATAGTTTACTGGCCAAGAGTGATTGGACACACAAGGAATTTGTCTTGGTGCATATGCTCTCAGTGTACATAAAAGAAAAGATACATTCGTCAAGAGTCAAGAATCACAACACTTAATAATAGTCATAGGGTACAACAAGCAATCAAATCATACTAGGAAACAGTCCATATGAATCATAAGGATACAAGCGACAAAGTTACAGGCATACAGTCACAAGTGGGAGGGGATGGGTGATAAGGAGTGATGAGAAGATTAATAGTGATAGTAGTGCAGACTTTGTAAATAGTTGAACAGTGTTGAGGGAATTATTTGTTTAGCAGAGCGATAGCGTTTGGGAAAAAACTGTCCTTGTGTCTAGTTGTTCTGGTGTGAAGTGCTCTGTAGCGTCGTTTTGAGGGAAGCAATTGAAACAGTTTATGTCCAGGATGTGAGGGGTCTGTAGATACTTTCATTTTAAATATTTATGGCTGTTTGCAGCATCCCATAGTCAAGTGATCCCAATTTTTTTTTTTGCCGGAAACTGATAGTCCAGCTTCCATCAAAAACTATGCATTGCAGACCATGGGTTCACTTAACAGTCACAGACTTTGCTTAATGACTGTGGTGTTCACTCTACATCCACTGCATTCACTTAATGACTGCCGCAAAAAAGGTTTTAAAATCAGGTGCGGTCATGTCTACTGCTGGCATCGAATACCAACCGCCCTGTATGAGCTCACAGGCAGGGGCTCCTCGGCGTGTCTGCACCCAGTGTCGTTTGGCGGTGACGCGGGGGAGGGCCTACTCTGTGGGGCTCCCACTCTGTGGAACCAACTACCTCTGGGGCTCCACCTGGCCCCTGACCTCCCCACTTTCCGCCACGATTTGAAAACCTGGTTGTTTGAACAGGCTGCTGTGCTGACTCCTCGGGGTCATTTTATACTTAATTATAAATGGGTTTTTAGTTTAATTTGGCTTGGTTAGTTTAATTCTATTTTAGATAATTAATTTATTGTGTCGGTTTTAATTGTGAGCAGTCCTTTTGGAGAGGGGCCGGCATACAAGTCAAATTAATAATAATAATAATAATAATAATAATAATAATAATAATGTGAGGACCTCATTAACGACTGGCATTTATAACCATAATTTGGGGCTCAATTACAATTGTAAATTGGGGGCTATCCATAAAATTTCAGACTTAATTTGAAAAAGGAGTACTAGCTGCCCAATAGTGAATGACTACTAGTCACCTCAATAGTGAGGGGGGCTGCATACAAATTTAATAAATAAATAAAGCTTCCATAACTGCGAAGGAGCATACATATGAATGCATCCCACTGCTGAACAGTAAGAAAGCTTAAGAATTGGGCTACATTTTAATTACTGGAAGGAGAATAGAGGCTGATGAGCTTTACCTATAGCCATTCATAGGATGACCATGGGATGATGGTTCTTAGTGTACCATTTTAGCAAACATTTGGCACCTTAAAATTTCACAGAGAAAATCAAATCCACTATAGAGCAGTTTCAATTAATTCATGCAATTTGTACAACCACCGCTTGATGTTTGACTCTGTGCAACAAAAAGCAAGAGAGAAACAATAAAACACAAACAAAACTGAAATACATACAGTATTTCATACAGTAACCATTTGAAGTTCTGATGCACCTCCAAGGAGGTACTTACAACAACCCAGTTCTGCCCGTCCCCCCATGATCATATGATTGCACTTCAGGAAACATTTATGGTCATTTGTAGTGTCCCATAGTCATATGAACATCCTTTATGATGTTTTTCCTGAAAACCGGCAGTTACTTCCAATTTTCAGCAAAAAATGCACATAGCAAACCATTGGTTCACTTAATGCTGCATTTGCTTTACAATTGTTGCATTTATTTATGACTACCACACTCACTGAATGACCACTGCAAAAAGGTTGCAAAAACTGGTCTGATCACATGAAGACCCATTTTCCGATCATCATGATTTATATTGTCATAGGCAGGCTTCATTGTGGTCATAACTCAAGGACTACCTGTACTTAGTTTTATTCAGGTGAAGTATCACACAAAACCATTTATTATTTTAGACGTCAGCAGGATTACAAAGCTTATGAACCCCCGGCCAAAGGCAATCCCAGTGCTAAATCAACTGCTGCTTTGCCAAGTTTTAAAAATTCTTTGCTCATCCACTCCACCATCTTAACCTCCCAATCAAATTCACATTTACTGCTGCTAACCCATAATGTGTCTTGTTTGCTTTCAATAGCAATAGCACTCAGACTTATATACCACTTTACAGCCCTCTCTAAGCAGTTTACAGAGTCAGCCTATTTCCCTGAACAATCTGGGTCCTCGTTTTACTGACCTTGGAAGGATGGAAGGCTGAGTCAACCTTGCACCTTGGTGAGATTTGAACTGCCAAATTGCAGGTAGCCGGCAGGCAGCAGAAGTAGCTTGCAGTACTACACTCTAACCACCGCACCACCATGGCGCATATGTATATGGTTGTATGGACTAAACCAGTGGTGGCGAACCTATGGCACACATGCTACAGGTGGCACGCAGAGCCCTCTCTACGGGCATGAGCGCTGTTACTCCAGCTCCGCTCTATCACGCATGTACACGCACATCCCACTGGTCAGCTGGCCTTTGGGTCTCTGCCATGCATACGTGGGGGTGGGGCGCATGGGGGTGCGGGCGTGCCAATGTGTGGGGGTGCGGGTGCATACATGGGGGGCATGGGCACATGTGCAGGGGGTGCGCATGTGCAGGGGCATGCATGCACAGGGGGCAACCTTGCAGTTTGGGTACGTGTGCACACATGCTTGCACTTCAGGCACTCAGTGCCCAAAAGGTTCGCCATCACTGAAACTATTGTGGCTTGTAAACTGTAGATTATAGTTGAACTTTTTCAGTGAACCTACCTATTTGGCTTAGTCAGCAAATCATAATCACATCTGTTGCAACACCCCCTGGCTTTCGTAAGAACAATAACCTGTTAATTAGAAGGAAATACCCATTCCCCTGTCAAGCAGGATCTTCCAGAGTGAGGCAAGGCTGGAAGGAGATCTCCCTTTCTGCCATGGAGAAAAACTACTATCTTTTGTAACAATAGAAGAAGCTGGGCAAGTAGGCTAGGAAAAGAAGAAAAGAAGCATCTTCCTGAGCAACTGTTAAAAGGGAAACTCACAAAAATCTTGAAAAGGTCCAAGCAGAGGACTCTAGCCCCAAGTATTAGGTGATCCTAAGAAACAGATAACAAATGTAGTTGGAATTGTGCATTAATTTTAATTTTTGTTACTGTGTTTAATAGTATTAAAGTCTAATATTTTGTCTCTTGTATTGATGTTCTTTGTGTAAAACCAGTAATTTGCTTGTTTTATGCAATTTGCAATTGCTTTATAGTGCAGCTATCTCTAAATTAGGAGCAGATCAATTTTATGTTCTGCCTAAAGCCTTATATCTCCCTTCTTAGTTTTCTTTCAGAGGGCTTATTCTTTACAGTTGCTGAGGTTTGAACAGCTGGATATTTTCATATCTTTTGCTACTGAATATTTTTGCCTGCACATAAAGCTAAAAGGGGATTTTTACATTTGCTTTTCTTTTTAATACAATTTTATTTTATTTCTCTCTTGGGAGATTGGTCTATCTTCTGAAGGAGAGACAGAAAAAAGATCGATTTTTCTAGCCACGACACTAGAAGACCAGAATGTGGTGCTATTGACTTTATTTTGTTTTCCTTTTTATGTGCCAATAAAGCAACCGAGGTTGCAAGACTCACCTTGCTCTCATGCACTCCAACATTAGGGGGAGAATGAAAAGTGAGGAGCTGCTCTGGTAATGATAGCACTAATTATCACCAAAGCAAGAGGCAGAGCTAGGGTGTATAGATGAAGAGGGCTTCTAGGATGGTCGTTTTGAGACTAGTAATGCACCTTACAGGTAGTCCTCGACTTACAACTAAAATTGAGCCCAAAATTTCTGGCATTAAGTGAGACATTTGTTAAGTGAGTTTTGCCCCATTTTACAACTTTCCTTGCCACTGTTGTTAAGTGATTCACTGCATTTGATAAGTTAGCAACCTGGCTGTTAAGGGAATCTGGCTTCCCCATTGACTTTGCTTGTCAGAAGCTCGCAAAAGGGGATCAGGTGATCCCAGGACAACCACAAATGTTGTTAAGTATGAACCATTTGCCAAGCATCTGAATTTCCATCCACATGATCGTGGAGATGCTGCAAAGGTTTGTAACTATGAAAAATGGTCATAAGTCACATTTTCCAGGGCCATTGTAACTTTGAACAGTCATTAAAAGAACTGTTGTAAGTCGAGGATTACCTGTATAGGCTTACTTATGAGATGCATGGAGAAATTACTAAAAATTAACCTTTTAGTTTTTGAAGGACACTGTGTTTATGCCTGGGTCATAAACAATGTTTTTCCCTCTCTTTTTCCCTGTCACTTCTTTCTCTACATTTTTTAAATTGGAGGATAAAACACAGAGAAGTAATTTTTTTTTAGTTTTAATTTGTGGGTTTGACAGGTAAGATAAGTTAAAGCTTTCCTCCATGCTCATGTGAAGTTGGAAGACCTCTTTGTCTAATCAACATATCAGATTCTGAGATTGTTGAAGCAGATTCTGAGATTGTTGAAGCAGAGGCTGGTCCATGAGGAATCACTGAATCATTTGAAATGAAGAACATTGCAAAGCAGCTACCTGGAGAGATTTAAAAAGAATGGAGCTGGAATTCCAGAGGGAGTCAGGTTCCTAAAAATTGTGGGTGATGAGAGACCACAAGGAGCGTGCTCATTACTTAAAGTTGGAAGAGTTGAAGAAGGATGGAGGGAGATCTAATACGGAAATGGACTTTCCTGACAGTACAAACTATTAAACAATGGAACAATGTGCCTCTGGGAATTGTGGGTGCTCCATTGCTGGAGGTTTTCAGGAAAATATTGGACAACCATCTGTCTGAGATGGTATGAGGACTCCTCCTTGGGGAAAGGGTTGGACTAGAAGGCGTCCAAAGTCCCTGTCATGCCCCTGGTGGACACTGACTCTGAGGAAGAGGAACAGCCAACAGGGAGTGGAAGTGTGGCTCCAGAGGTGGTGGAGGAGGCTGGGGAAGGGCAGAGGCCAGCTGAACAGTCAGAGGAGGACCCAGGTCCATCCCTTATCCATCCTAGGGCACGCAGGGAGGAGAGGATCAGTGTAAAACGTGGTCTACTCAGGAGGAGAGGGCCATGATCCTCTTCATGGGTTGCAGGTGTGAGATTTGCATAAGAGATTGGACCTGCATACTAACAGACCTGGAGACAAATGAGTGTTTTATTCCTAAAGAAGGTTTATCTTGGTTGGCGTTCTTCCAATGGACTGTATCTGGTTATCTTCCTGAAGTTGGCAATTATGTATCCTGGTCTGTCACGGAACTTTATTCAATGCGTTTTTTTTTTCCTTCGTTATCGGCTCTTTGAATTTGAACTGTGTTTCTTTCCTTTGAAATGTTATTTTGAAAATAGTTTACTTCTCCACTGTGAATAATTAAACAGTGAAGCCAAGCTGAAGGTATTAAAGGACTTTTAGTTATGTTTTGGGTTTTGTTATATTTCTGATATACTCTGGGTCATCACAGTCCCTTCCAGCCTTATGACTGACTGCCTCCTGTCACAATTAACCCAATGCTGCTAGCAACTCCAATGGAAAGATACAGAGGTCCAGAATACAGGCAGGGTGAGGATCCTGACCACTTTCTGGACAATTCTGAAAACAGTTGCCAGAAATAAAAGATGGATGGAAAGTCATTTTACGCATCTTTACATTTGGTCTGGTGGTTAAGACAGCCAGGCTAGAAAGCAGAAGACTGCGAGTTCTATTCCTGCCTTAGCCATGAAAGCCAGTTAGGTGACTTTAGACCAGTCACTCTCTCAGCCCAAACCACCTGACAGGATGGAAGGAGGAAGAAGGCATATTAGGTATGCATACTGCCTTGAGTTGTTTATAAAAATAATAAAGGTGGAATAAAAGAATAAAATAAAAATATCACAGAAAGTGCCAACACTTAGTTGATCTTGGCTAACCGTCAAAAAGCAAAGTAAGATGGATGGGTGGTATTTTGGAGGAAGACCAACAAGAAATCCCACGGTATAGGCTAGACTGGAATTTTAGAAAAAAAATCCCCGAAAAAGGCAGGGGTCTTGTAGTCAAGAAACTTCAGGGAAACTTTACCTTCTAGTGTTTTCCCCAAGTAATTAACAGAATTGAGGAGGTCCTCTTACATCCCCCTACTAAGAACTAAGCAAGTGGTTGAAAACAAAAAATATGGTGCAAATGATGGTATATTCAGCATAAGCATGCTGAAAAGCATAGGCAACCTTAAAAGATTAGCCTGAAGGTTACCTCTTTTGTGTGAGTGAGTGGGGAGAGATAGGAGCTTTGTTTGCTTGATGAATTCAACTCTTTCTGTAAGGTTGGAATACATTTTGTTTTATTAAGAAAATCTGTATGGACACCCAACTCATTCATGGTAACTCTTACAAACTTGGGAGCTCTCTTGCTTTTCTTTCCTGTTATTCTTCCCCTCCACTGATCTCCTCCTTCTTATGCCATCTCTTCTAGAAGAGAGAGGAAAGTATATGGGTTTATACTTAGATATTTTTGTGAGAAAGAGCAGCTTGTTTGTGAAAGACAAGAAGCAACGGATGGAAACTAATCAAGGAGAGAATCAACCTAGAGCTAAGAAGAAATTTCCTGAAAGTTAAACAACTAGAACAACAATTAATCAGTGGAATGGCTTGCCACCAGAATGTCTATGGAGATCCCCAGTCATCCAGGTCATGGTTACCCCAAAGGTGCATTTTCAAGAGGCAACTGGACTTTCTGGTTTTTCTTGGAAGATTGGGGATGAGAAGCGAAATGTCTTCCAAGAAAAATCATTAAGTCCAGTTGCTTGGGACTTGCCACCAGAAATTTTGGGTGCTCCAATACGGGAGGCTTTTAAGAAGAGATTGGACAACCATTTCTCTGAAATAGTATAGCGTTTCCTGCTTGAGCAAGGGGTTGGGCTGGAGCACCTCCAAGGTCCACTCCAATGCTGCCATTCTGAAAGGTTTGATATATTGTAGTGGTTTGACAGATTGTAGTGGAGTGTAGTCTGGAGTCTCAGAAAGGAGGGGCTGCTTCCCAGAAGGCAAAGTGGCAGCAGAGCTTTCCTGTCTGGTTGGCAGGAAGAGGGAAAAGATGACCCTCCCTAGCAGGTCACAGGATATATCTATTGTTATGCAGATCATAGTTTTAGTCTGGCAAGGTTCTGTCTGTAGGTGAATAACAATAAAGAAACTACTCAGAAGTAACTCCACATGTTGTTTTTTGTCCGTTCGGTCTGACAAGATGGAGATCATCACTGCTATAAATGGGGCACTTTATTTTATAGGCAATTTTAATATCAGTGGTTAGCAAAATAAAAAGGTCCGTATTGGTCCTTTTTTGTAATATTGTTTCTGGCAGGTATAGTTTTATATCTTCATACGTAGGAGGGAATCTCCAAGATTGGTTTCAGCTGGAGTTGAACCAGATGGTCTTGAGGATTGGATTAAATACTCTTTGTGGTCCCTTCCAGCTCCACGAATCTGATTCTTTGAGTTGACAAGGGCTTAAGCTGGCAGGAGCACAAGCAAAGAGAACAAAACCAGACTGTTCCATTACTAAAACATGGTGCAGGTATCATCCGGACGCAAGGTTGAGAAATGACCAGGAAGAGCTCTTTACGTTACATAAGCTTGGGTGAATCGAATGAAATTCAAGATTTAAACCAGAGGGCCTGGTGACTTCGTTCTGTAGTAGTTGCTCTTCTTCATTATTAGCACTTCTTATGTGTGAAATAAGAATAACCTATCAACCCTTGGTGGCGCAGGCTGTTAAATGCCTAGCACTTAGTTCCAGCTGCCTGCAATTAGTGCAGGCTCGAATCCCACCAGGCTCAAGGTTGACTCAGCCTTCCATCCTCTTGGGGTAGGTAAATTGAGGACCCAAGATTGTTGGGGGCAATAAGCTGACTTTGTAAAATGGAATAAGCTGGCATATACAATGGAATGAAGGCTATTGCTGAGCGCATTGGGTTGTGTCCCCAAAATTGTAAGCCGCCCTGAGTCTTTGGAGAAGGGCGGCATATAAATCTAATTTAAAAAAACAGCCTTGTCCTAGATTCTTTGGAACTAGTTTCCAAGTGCAGATTGGAGTTTGTAAACAAAGATTTGTTTACAAGGGGCTGCCATAAATAAGATGGTCAATGCCTGGAACTCACTACCTGACTCTGTTGTCACATCCTGAAACCCCCAAAACTTTAACCTTAAACTGTCTACCATGGACCTCACTCCATTCCTAAGAGGTCTGTAAGGGGGTGTGCATAAGCGCACCAGCGTGCCTTCCATCCCTGTTCTACTGTTCCCATTTATTCGTAGTCATTTATTATGTATATACTCATACTTGTTTATACTTATGTGTTTACATGTTATGTTCATCCTTATACTTGTTTTCTCATACATGCTTGACAAACTAAACTAAATAAATAAAATAAAATATAAATAAAATAAACCTATTCTCCAAAGCACTTGAGGGCAGGACAAGAAAAAATGGATGGAAACTCATCAAGGAGAGAGCCAACTTAGAACTAAGGAGAAATTTCCCGACAATTAGGACAAAATCAGTGGAACATCTGGCCTTCAGAAGTTGTGGGTGCTCCATCACTGGAGGTTTTTTCAGAAGAATTGGCCCACCATTTGCTTGAAATGCCATAGAGTGCCCTGCATGAGCAGGGGGTTGGACTAGAAGACCTCCAAGGTCCCTTCCAGCTCTGTTATTCAGTTATTTATTACCAGGTCTTGGCTGAAGCTCTGGCGTTATCACTGTGTTTTGTGGCAATGAGTTCTCTATGTCATTTGGCCAAGGCTTTCACTAAACAACTCGCAGCGCTAGCATTACTGAGAGAGAAATGCTTCTTTCCCCCTACTTTTTGTGTAACAGGCACATGTCTTCCCGCTAATTTTTACACACATTTTAGCTTCCCCTCCAATCTTGCTTCCCCACCCCCTAACAGTTTTAAGTCTTTGATTCTGTCCAATGTAACTGTCTCGACTGGCCAGGATTACTTATGCATCTTGGCTCTTGTCCTGTTTCCATGATGCCGTGAGAAAAAAGTGTGTGCCCCACCAGGGAGTAGGAAAAAGAAGGCAGTGGGGAGCGGCGGCGTGCCAAGAACCACAGGTGTTATAGACATCATGAATCTGAGGAAACTTCTCACTGAGGACATTTGGAGGTCATCCCATCCAGCCCTGGAATGAATTTGTTCTCTTGAAACTCTAAACTGCCTAATGGCTCAAAGGATGGGACAGAGCTTAGCATTGGACTGAGCTGCAAATCAAGATGTTTACACCTCACCTCTTGTCTGCAGCTCACTCCTGCCATGAACTCAAATCAGGTGAGCACAAGCAGCTAATTCATCAGCCTCACCTTTGCAATAAAAACTCCAGAAAGTGTTTTGGGTGTGCTGAATAACCTTAGCCAATTAAGTAGGGAAGGAGCAGGAGGCCATCAAGATGCCATGAGGTGAAAGTTCAGAGAGAGTTCCCGAGGCACCTTTGTTTACCTCATAACATTCCTCAGGACCAATCCCTGACAGGACAGCATGAGAACCTAACAATACTAAGTACCATTTATTTTTAAAAAAACATAAAAGCTGTGCTGAATCAGAATTAGACTTTCAAGAAGAGATTGGACCGCCATTTGTCAGAAATGGTATAGGGCAGAGGTCTCCAAACTTGGCAACTTTAGGAGTTGTGGACTTAAGTCCACAAGTCTTAAAGTTGCCAAGTTTGTGGACAACTGGTGTAGGGTCTCCTGCTTGGGTGGGGGTTGGACTAGATCAGGGGTCGCCAACCTTTTGGACCTCAGGACCACCAAACTCATAATTTTAAATCCTGCAGACCACTAATATGAATTTTGACTGATGGTGGCTTGCTGACGTTTCCCCAGGGCCTCTGCAGAAAGCAGCAGAGACCCTGGGAAAATCCCCAAAAATGGCTGCAGGAAAATTCCCCACCCTGTTTTCCTACCAATCGATCATTCTTTATTTGGGATCGTAGGATATCATCTCCAGCTCCGTTCTCGGGGGAGGCAGGGGGGAGAGAGAGAGAGACCTTTGGCTTCATGCAAGGAAAGCAGCAGAAGCAGCAGAACTCTTTCTTTTTCTCCCCCAAACTCCGCCAGAAATGAGTCTTTGTGAGACTTATCTCACCGGCGCAGCCTCTTGGAGTAGGATGCCTTGCAGTGTTCCAAAGACTCATTTCTGGCAGAGTTTGGGGGAAAGAAAGACTTTTGCTGCTTTTCTTGCTGCAGCCAAAAGCAGCCTTGTGTTCCTGCACAGCCAGGATTAATTGCTTTTGCGGGGTGCTTTGGGGTGACATTTCTCGTGGACCACCAGTGGTCCCCGGCCCACTGGTTAGCGACCACTAGACTAGATGACCTACAAGCTCCCTTCCAACTGTGTTAATTTGTTAAATCTGTTAATATAATTTACCCACTTTCTCTTCCCTGATTAGACATATTCAAGCAGGCTAAGTTAAACAACCTCCTTGCTTGTTGTCCAAAAGTTGATGCACAGAGGTAGGCTGCTTCTGAATAGGGAAGTTCTAGTCTTAACAATCATTGCCAATTATTTTGAAGGCATTACTTCTAGTTATTAGTTGATCTGAATCTTTTCTAGGAAAACAAGAATTTGCTGGATCAGGCTGAGGACCATTTAATCCAGTGCGCTATTTATCCTGAGGATCGACCAAGCAGCTTCAGGAAGTGCCTTGGCTGGTCACTGAGGGAACAATTTTTCCAGGTAGTTTCTCTCAGCAACTGGTATTCAAAGACACACTGCTCTAAATACTGCACAGAGCGGTGTTTCTCAAACTTTGCAACTTTAAGATGTGGACTTCAACTCCCAGAATTCCCCAGCCAGAATTCTGGGAGTTGAAATCTACCCATATCAAAGTTGCAAAAGTTAAGAAACACTGATATATTTCTATATTGGCATCACGGGCACTGGCACACACGCATACACACATAGTTTTTCTCACGTCTAAAACGGGAAAAAACGTTGCTAGCTGACATCTTTAGCAACAAATCAAACTACGTCCCATTTTTGTCATTTCCAAAAAGTTCTATTGATTAAAAATTCAGTTCAGGAACTCGGTATTCCTCTTTAACAGACCTCCAGATGGGTTGGACTGAAATTCCTAACTTCTCTCACTAGCAGCATCTTTCTTCAAAGCTGCACCTTTCAAAAGTACTGGACTACAACGGCCATCACCCATTCAACACCACAACTAAGGATCTTAAGTAGTTCAGTCCCAGATATTTGCATGGTTTATGGTTAAGGAAAACTGCCTTCTAACATAATTCAAGCCCAACATTGAAAAGAGAATGAAAAATTCAGAAACAAGCAGAACTTAACAAAGTCACCCCTTTCTTACTCATCTTGTCTTTTGCTCCCCTTCTTTTCTGCTGGATTCTGCAGCTGCCCTGTATCTATCCTTAAAGCAACCAAGATAATTGGCTGTCCTCTCCCAGTGCTCCTTCATTTTATCTGCTCTTTTCAGAAAGCTTTGTGGAACATAAATGGCTAAAAGTAGTAGAATTGCAGAAGACACAATTGCCAGCCTCTCTCCCCTGGGACTACTCACTCTTTTCCCTAGAAAGATTAGCCCACCCAAACTTTCTCATTAAATGAGAATTGGATAATTTATTAACCTGTCTCCATTTGGGTTCAGAAGAAGAGCAAAAAGCAACTGACCACACTGAAGTCTATTTAAGTTAAAGGTAAAGGTTCCCCTTGCACATACGTGCTAGTCATTTCCGGCTCTAGGGGGCGGTGCTCATCTCCGTTACAAAGTCGAAGAGCCAGCGCTGTCCAAAGACGTCTCCGTGGTCATGTGCCCGGCATGACTAAATGCTGAAGGCGCATGGAAGGCTGTTACCTTCCCACCAAAGTGGTCCCTATTTTCCTACTTACATTTTTACATGCTTTCGAACTGCTAGGTTGGCAGAAGCTGGGACAAGTCACGGGAGCTCACTCTGTTACGCGGCGCTAGGGATTTGAACCACCGAACTGCCAAGCTCAGCGTCTTAGCTACTGAGCCACCGTGTCCCTGAGAAGTCTATTTAGATAGACTTAAATAGCCCCAAACACACTGGCCAGTACATGAGAGGGAGGGTCCATCTCCCAGATGGTTACACACCTAGATCCTCCATCTTTCCCACTGCTAGCAAGGCAGATCTGAAGTGAATAGTCCAGCAAACTCTGGACAGTTTCTCCCTTTGCCATATACTTCCTAGACCATTTTCATTCGGTTACACTGTACAGCTTTGAGAGACCAGATGCAGTTGGCTTAAAAGCCAGAACGGGACTGAGGAGGGGAGGAAGACGGGTGGGGTGAAAGACCCTGAAAAGGAGGAGATGTCATTTGAACTAATCCTACCAGGGATATTCCCAAAGAAGAAGGGCCTCTGGAGGATGTGACCACATCCTCTTTGCAAGCCACAGATGTGCCTAAAGCCCAAGGGATTCTGTACAGTATATCCAGGTCCCCATATCAACCCCCCATAACCACCGACAGCCTCCCATTCCTATGAAATGCATTTGAGTATGGAACAATGGGTACCCTTTCAACAGCTTGCTCCAGCTCACGTCAGTGCCGAAGCCCAGCAGGGTGAGATAATCAGTCAATTGTTTCTGGAGTACAAGCCTCAAACTGGATCGTGAAGGGCCTTTGGGCAGGACGGGGTTGGGGTCTGGGGGAACACTCTGGAAATGCCAGGATATGCTTCAGACTGTCACCCCCTCACCCCCAAATAAAGGGGGGGGGGCTTAGATGTCCTTCTTTCTATCTGCTCTGACAGAAGCTAGTTTCCAAAAGACGGTGGAGGGGTTTTTTTTTTGTTGAATGAATGTAATGCAAAAAAACAAAAAAAGGAGGAAAGAGAAAAAGAAGAAGAAATAAAAATAACCACTCCATTTAAAACTGGTTGTTGTTTTGTTTCTGGTTCATTTCTCCCAGTGGCACAACATGGACAAAGCCTTCATTGTGGATCAAAATCTTCTGGATGAACAATTCATCCTGGTGACTAACCAAGCGATGGGAGCTTCCTGCGTCGCTCTCGCCACGCTGAAATGTCAGACCCCAGTTCCTCAATGAATTGAATCCAGATGACGGCTACGCTGGGCCTTGACTGCCCTGAGCAGAAAAGTCTTTGCTCCTCCCTGCCCTTCCTTCGCTCTCCCAACGGCACAGGGGGATCAGCTGGCCTCAAGGAAAGGCACTCTGCTCATGCTCAGGTGTGCAGCTGCTTCAGATGTTTGCAGAAATCTGCAGTCTTGTTGAGACTCAGCTCAATGGAAAAGGAAAGAGTAGAAAAAAAAAGAGAGAGAGAGATCTGGATCTCAAAAACGTTTGGTGGTGTGCTTTTAACTTGACTGCTGTTAATCGGAGTAGGGCTATAGGGTCAAATCTAATCCAGGATCTTGTTGCTAATCCTGGTAATATCCTGTCTCATACTATACTCAGCCAGATGCCTCCTGGGAAGCTCACAAGCAGGGGGCAGAGAATAGAGGTAGTCCTCAATGTACAACCACAATTTATGTTGCTAAGCCAGGCAGTTCTTGTTTAAGGTGAATTTTGCCCTATTTTACAACCTTTCCTGCCACAGTTCTTAAGTGAATCAGTTGAGCCTTAAGTTAGTAACAGGTTTGTTAGGTAAATCTGGTTTTCCCATTGACTTCGCTTATCAGAAGATCAGAAGAGGTGATCACAGAACACCAGGACACTGCAACCGTCATAAATATGAACCGGTTGCTAAGCATTTGAATTTTGATCATCTGACAGAGGGATGCTGCAATGGTCATAAGTGTGAAAACTGGTCATAAATCACTTTTTTCAGTGGTGTAGCTTTGAATGATCACCAAACAAATGATTGTAAGTTGAGTACTACCTGTAATAAGCACTTATTATTTCTTAATAATTATAATTGCACATAACTTGTGAGAAATACCTTATGCTTCTCCATTTCAAAGCACCTAAAACTTAAGGCCATGTGAGCATCTGAGACTGAAAAACCCCATAAATATGCTTCTTTCTATTGTGAAAAAAAGCAAAATTAAAATAAATAGCCCTTTGCTGCCTGATAATTAAAGTTTGCTCAATGAAGGCAGGCAGAGGTAGACTTTTTCAGTACAGGAAGGTTTCATTTCGCTAGCACAAGAGTTTTGGAAGGTCCATTTACTAACTCCACAGTTGCTCTAACTCATTATAAGGGACCTTGTAGGTCATCTAGTCCAACCCCCTGCTTAAGCTGGAGACCCTATACCTTTTCTGACAAGTGGAAGTCCAGTCTCTTCTTGAAAGCCTCCAGGGATGAAGCTCCCACAACTTCTGAAGGCAACATCTGTTCCATTGGTTGATTGTTCTCACTGTTGGGAAGTTTGTCCTTAATCCAGGTTGCTTCTTTCCTTGATCAGTTTCCATCATTGTTTGTTGTCTGGCCTTCGGGTGCTTTGGAAAATAGGTTGTTCCCCCTCCTCTTTGGGGCAGCTCCTCAGATACTGGAACACTGCTATCATGTCTCCCCTGGTCCTTCTCTTCATTAGACTAGCCATGCCCAGTTCCTGTAACCGTTCTTCGTATCCTTTTAGCCTCTAGGCCCCTAATAATCTCTGCTGCTCTTCTCTGCATTCTTTCTAGAGTCTCAATGTCTTTTTATAGTGTGGTGACCAAAACTGGATGCAGTATTCCAAGTGTGGTCTTACTAAGGCTTTATAGACTAGCATCTCACGTGATCTTGATTCAATCCCTCTGTTAATGCAGTTTAGGATTGCATTGGCTTTTTTGGCTGCCACCGCACACTACTGGCTCATATTTAATTGATTGTCCACTAGGGTTCCAAGATCCCTCTCACGGTTACTGCTATTAAGCCAGGTTTCATCTAATCTATATGTGTACTTTTGCTTTTTATGCTTAAGTGTGAGATTTTACTTTTGTCTACATTGAATTTCATTTTGTTACATAGGGCCCAGTGTTCAAGTCTGCCAAGATCCATCTGGATCTTGAGCCTATCATCTAGGGCAGGGGTGTCAAACTTGTGGCCCGTGGGCCGGATGCGTCACAACCTGGCCACACCTACCCCTGGTTTAGCAAAGGAGGGGAAAGCCACGATATGTCACGTGACTACGATGTGATGCCGCGAGTTTGACACCCCCCCTTGATCTTGGGTGTTGGCTGTTCCAGCCAGCTTAGTGTCGTCTGCAAATTGGATGAGTTCCCTTTCTATTCCCTCATCTAATATTTGCAATATTTGCAAATTTCAGTTGCAAACAGCGGGGCAGCCCACAAATGGCAGGAAATCACAAGCAGGGGTGGAAAGAATCAGCCCTGCCCAGTGCTTATCCCTGGAGGTAGATTTCCTCTGGTCATGCAGTTTCCATTCAAACAGAGGGACACAAAACCATGTTTCTGAAAATTGGTAGGAAAACTCCAGAGTTTTCAGCAGTTCAGGCGTGGGCCTAATGCCAAAATCAAGCTCAAACAAACCAAACATTACTTCACAAGCCAAGAAAGACACGGATTGAACAAAGGCAAGATGGCTGTTTTTGAAGTTGCTGGTGGAAGGCACATTTCAGGAAGAGCAAGCAAGGTCACCTTGTCATCTGTATGACACACAACTTTTTTTTTCTTGGTTGTCTGTGACTTGGCATGTTATGGGGATCCAGCTGTTGTTCCCTGTGGTGCAAACCAGATTATCAAGCTAAGCTGCAAGGCCTATATACACCCTACACCAGGGGTCTCGAAACTTGGCTACTTGAAGACTTGTGGACTTGAACTCCCAGAATTCCTCAGCCAGCTTTGCTGGGAGTTGAAGTCCACAAGTCTTAAAGTGGCTAAGATTGGAGACCCTGCCCTACATCCTTAGCCATTTTGTTTTCTAGGTTCACCCAACCCCTAAAATAACCAAATCAGCTGCCTTCAAATGAAAAAGCAAACAAGGCAATGCCATCCTAACTAAGTTAACTGTATTGGGAACATGCAGGGTCAGTTCTTAACAGAACTGATTAAGGCTTTTCTGTGAACACAGCCCTTATAGCTCCTTTCTTTAGGCACTGCCTGGAGTTTAGAATATAGAATAACAGAGTTGGAAGGGACCTTGGAGGTCTTCTAGTCCAACCCCCTGCTTAGGCAGGAACCCTACACCACTTCAGACAAATGGTTATCCAATCTCTTCTTAAAAACTTCTAGTGTTGGAGCATTCACAACTTCTGGAGGCAAGTTGTTCCACTGATTAATTGTTCTGTCAGGAAATTTCTCCTTAGTTCTAAGTTGCTTCTCTCCTTGATTAGTTTCCACCCATTGCTTCTTCTCCTGCCCTCAGGTGTTTGATCCCTCTTCTTTGTGGCAGCCCCTCAGATATTGGAACACTGCTATCATGTCTCCCCCAGTCCTTCTTTCCATCAGACTAGACATATCCAATTCCAGCAATTGTTCTTTACATGTTTTAGCCTCCAATTCCCTAATCATCAAGTTCAGCAAGTTTGCATGAATGGACCCAAGTTATCTCCAGTTTTGACAAATCCAGGTCTAGGCCTGCACAGTCTACCAGGAAAACGTTAGCGCGTCCTTTCCTTCCGCTTCTCTCGCTGCCGTTTCCACTTAAAGAAACATGTTCAAATCAAGAGAAGTAAAAAGCTCCACTAAATCCTTCATTGATTCAGTTCCTACCTTAAGCGCTGCAAGAAGAGACTGAAGAACTGGGAACATTTAGCCTAGATAAGCGACGTATTGAAAATACTTGCAGAAAAAGGCCAAGAAATCTCTATCTTCCCCAGAAAGAATGATGTGGAATGCAGGTAGTCCTCAACTTATGACCACAATTTAGGACCAGAATTTTGGATGCTAATTCAGTCAGTTGTTAAGTGGGTTGCACCCAATTTTATGATCATTTTTCTGTTGTTGCTATCGTTGTTAAGGGAATGACTATTCACTTCCCTGTTAAGCAAATCTGGCTTCCCCCATTGACTCTGCTTGTTGGAAAAGGGCTGGGAAGGTCACCCCATGACCCTGGGACCCTGCAACAGTCACAAATACACAATGGTTGCCAAGTGTCCTGATTTTGATTGTGTGGCCATGAGGATGCTGCAACGGCCATACGTGTGAATAGTAAGTCACTTTTTCCAGTGCCATTGTTAACTCTGAATGGTCACTCAATGAACAGCTATAAGTTGAGGACTACCTGTAATGGCTGCTGAATGTTAAGAAAAACATTCCTAACACAGAAGAGAAACAACTGGAGTGTGGAAACAGCAGCCTGCCCCCCCCCTTGCTCCCCTTCAATTCACTAAAGCTCTTCAGGTTGGGTAGATCCCTTGAATCTGGATCTTCTCACCATATAGGGAATTGGACCTTCGGGCCTCAGTGGCACCTTCCAAATACTCTGGTTTTAAAACTGTGTTCCAGGAACGCGCAAAATATCACGTGATGCTTTGGGGAAGCCAAAAACCGAGGGCCCAGAACAACAGCAGCAGATGTGTGGAGGTATGTATGTGAACGGAGGACTTCCCCCCCTCCCCTTTCCTCATGAGCGCAACAAGAGCAGCTCAATTTAATCTCCATCCCACTCGCTCACCAGAGGAGGGACAGCATTTGGCAACCCATCCCCTCCCGACTTTTGTTTTGAATTCCACCCCACTTTGTTTGCTTTAATTGTTCCTGACCCCATTGGGGAAGATACTTTCGGAATCTGGAACTCTCCTATAAATAGCTGTTGATGCGGCTGGAAGGGACTTGGCGAGGACAAGATGTGAGTGTGTGGTTTCTGCGAGATGGCGGAATCTCACAATGGACTGAGGTTATCTCTCTCCCCTTCGGGAGACAATCTCTCCCCACACACACACACCACGGTCAAAGTTAAAACGGAGTGCAGAAAGGCGGGGGGAAACACAAATCTGTGTTGCCAAGAATCATAAAAATTCTAAAAAGTACTGTAATACACCTGAAACATCCCTTTTTACCCAATTAGAGACTTAACAGATTTATTTCCTTATTTAAATGCTGATTTATTGTTTTGTTTGGAGGCAGCTCCCCCCCCAAGTTCTAAAAGCCTTCAAAGAGAAAATGCCTGCAGGAAGCTCAGAAGAAGCAGGGAAGAAGACAGCTGCTCTTTCCCACTGTATGTTCCCAGATAGAGAGACTTTGCAGTGGGAGGTTCCATTTAATAATAAAAGAACATAAAAGACGATCTATTTATCTATATACCTATTTATCCTGCAACTGATTTGCTCCTATGGACCAGCAGAGGCATCTAACAAACTTGAAGCATGAACAAACTTTACTTGTCCAGAAAATGGGTAAATGGAATTTTAAACAGAAGGACACCTTTTTTCCCCCCTTTTAAGACAACACACGATGCCTGTTCTCATCCAGTGGAGAGCCAACCTGCAACCTTTCCTCCCAACAGGATATTTGAGATTAGTTTAAAAGAGAGTGAAACATATCCATGAAGAACAGGTTTAACTGCTAAGTGGAAATTCTTTGTGGAGAATCTGTGAGTACTGGAAAACAAAGGGGAGGATTGCTACTAGAAAGGTTTAACTATCTACTGCTAGAAAAAGATGAATATTGGGTTAGAATGTTAGTTTGTCCTTCAAGCTCATCATTATGAACCTCTGAAGGAGAAGCGCATACAACGGCCCCAGAGAAGTCCTCCCCCGCACCCCAAAATCCTCTTACCAAAGCGGATGGGCCACAGTAAACCTCCTCTGGAGACGAAGATTGGGGATCATGCTCATTTTCTTGGAGAGGACAGGTGAGCTGCTGGTCTTGGAGGGTGGGGAAACTCCCGGGGAGTTGTGGAGCTTGGAGCAGGAGGACAGCATTCCCACTTACATCACGGCTGCTGTTCCACAGCGGCAGAGAACTCAGGCAGTTGCCACCACTACTGCCACCTCCCCCAAGGCTCCGCACGAAGTCAAGGATGGTAGCCGATGGCCGAAAGGCTAAATTAGACTCTGGAGCCAGAAATGCCCAAGGCCGCGCAAAAACAGGGGCCCGAAAGGATACCGTCTCTGCCACAGAAGGGAGCCTGGCTGGGACCCATCCTCTTTGCAAGAAGCCAGCTCTCCTCCCTCTGGTTCCTCCGAGTCTCTCGTCCTGACGTGTTGGCACTCTGGGTGCAGAGACACGACAGCCTCCACGATGTTAGATATTCCGGCCCCGAAGGAGCTTCACCATCCTCTGATTTTGTGGCTCCTTGAAGGGACCCCCAGCCATTATTCAAGCTCAAAGCAAGACAAGCACAGGCACCATCCCATCCACCCTGCTCTAGGGAACTTTCTGCTGTCGCCTCACCCCCAGCCGGGAAGCTAAACAAATGGCCTGGCCTGGATCCAGCTGACGGCAGGGCCAAGTTTCTCTCGTCACTGTCTCCAGTAAGGGTAAGCCAGGGACAAGGGGCAAGAGGCCTGCTCCATATAGTCACTGCCTCCAGCAAGGGTAAGCCAGGGACAAGGGGCAAGAGGCCTGCCCCATAAGTCACCTGCAGCTCCCTCTAGCTCCCTCCCTTAAAGGCTTAGGCCATCCTGGGTAGACAGCTGGGATCTGCCAATGGGGGTCAGCCTCTAACAAGACAGCGGAGCCCTTCCCACCAGTTCAAATGCAGAAGGACTTTGCGTCTATGCAGCTCCCCCCCAGAACAGCACAAGCCGTTGGAAATGGCCACAGTAAACCCTCGCAAAAGCCACAATTCCTGCAGGGCACAATAGGCCTGAGACCTAAACCCGCCTAGCAGTCCTTGCAATGATGTCCAAACCTGCCTCGCAGTCCTTGCAATGATGCGGTGAGTCCAATTACATTGATAGTTGATCACCTCTGCTAGCCCGCCCTCTGGCCTCCAGTGAGTCCGATTTCACTGACAGCTGATCACCTTTGCCAACTCTCCTCCCCCCCCCACCTCGGTCTTCCAAACCCGTTTGGCAGATGTAAACATTTGCTCTGACCTTTTGCTGCTGCTCCAGGCTGCTTGCAAATAGCCGGCTGATACAAAGAACGGCGGCGATGAAAAAAAAAAACCCAAGCTAACAGCGATGAAGATGGGACAGCCGAGCGCCCCTGGGGAATCTCTTCTAATTCACTAACTTTGGCACAGTTTGTGTGGCAGGAGGGTGCGTGGGTGGGAGGGCGCGCATGTAACTTGATCTAGGCTATTAGCATATGGCGCTTCCCCTCTTTCCCAGAACGAACTCTTCTGACAGGCAAACAGCTTGCCGGACTCTTGGTCAGAGAGTGATCCTTTCAGTTCAGAGACCGAAGCTGGGATGGACTGCCTGCAAGGCATGTGATGTGCCACTGAACTAAAAGTAGACGAGAACAGCTGCGGATTCGTTTCCAGTTGGAGGGATGGGTGGCCTCCTGGGACATCATCCAGCGGGCCAGGTGGTACCATCAACTAGATGGAATCCTTCCCTAGTTGGACTTTTCCACAAAGAGCATGAATGAGAGCCAGTTTGGTGTGGTGGTTAAAGGCACAAGGCCTTTACAGGAGGCTGTGAGTTTTCGTCCTGCCTTAGGAATAAATTTAGCTGGATGACCTTGGGCCAGTCAACCTCTCTCAGTCCAGGGCTGAAAATGATACTTCTTGATTCTGAAAGCCATTTCTGAAAAAATGTCAAAAAACCCCAAACCCTGCAGGGAATTGTCCAGGTAGTCATAAGTCTAGGATAACTTGAAGGCACCTCTGCCAGCAAAAGTAGACCAGTCTCTTCCTTCTTCTTCAAAGCCACCTTATTTCTATGTGCACAGAGCAAACAATGACCTGGTGGACGTATCCCACCGTGGCTAGATTGTTCTGGTTACAAATTAAAAGAGAGACATGAGTCTGCTGGTGAAGGAGAGACAGGCAGAACCCTATGATGGGTTAAGCAAGTAGGTCTTCTTGGTCCATGGTCACACTGTTAAATCTCTCAGGAGGTAGGGCTTGGGGGAAGGTCTTCATTCATGCCTCAGGGGGTCATGTGGGGAGATTGCCCATGGCATATCTGACCAATGGGCCCTTAAAAGCCAATGAGAATATTGAGCTATTTTATAAAGCGACTGACTGTGTCCGTTGGGTCTTCAAATCCAGTTCTACACAGGAATTCTTAAAGAAAAGCTCTTTGGCTGGAATCCTGCATACTGACACATGTTGCATTGAGTGTGAAGTTGGAAGCCCTATTGACAAGGCATTTTGGTTTGACATTTTGCAAAGGAGTTCCAGGAATGTGATGCAACAAACAAGGAAGGGATTTGCTAGGCTCTGAATCAAAATGGGGCTGAAACAGAGGTGGTATTCAGCAGGTTCTGACCAGTTTGGAGAACCGGTAGTGGAAATTTTGAGAAGTTTGGAGAACCGGCAAATGCCACCTCTGACTGGCCCCGCCCCCATCTATTCTCTGCCTCCCGAGTCCCAGCTGATTGGCTGGGTCTTCTTTTGCTGCCCTGCACAGGAGAATGGAGCTGGAAAGCAGGTTAGTGGGGTGGGGAGGGAATGGGGATTTGACAGTGTGCTTCCCCTGCCATGCCCACCAAGCCATGCCCACAGAACCAGTAGTAAAATATTTTGAATCCCACCACTGAGCTGAAACCCAGAGGCCCATAAACATAATTCTTTCTTGACTGGCTGATCATGTATTGCCCTTCACCAGAGGCAGCTGGCAGAGATCCAGGCTCAGAAGGGTGGGAGCAAAAGAAATAGGATTCCTTGACAGTAAATCCCCACTTGCTCCTGGATTCTTGCTAGGTTTCTTGGCTTCCCGTGCACCCTCTGCAGAGATGCTGGGCCACAACTTTTACCTGATAAATGGGGAGCTCTGAAAATTGGAGGGGGGCAACCAAATACAGCTATGCAGTGGGCTGAAAAGGAATGTCAAGATTTCCTCCAAAGGAATTGGGTTAGATGTGTGTATCCCACCTCCTGCCAAGTGACTATATAAGGTTATAAAGCAGAAGGAAAAACAAATGACTCTGGTGTACAAAGCCTCACATTTGGGAGGAAGGCTGGAAACTTTTTCTGATCCTGGTCTTGATACTTGATTAGCATTTTCATTTTTTTAAAATAAAGGAACCTAAGTTGAAAACACTTCACATTTAACAAACAATCTTTGCAGAGCCTTTGCTTTGCCTGTGAAAACTTCCCTTACTTCCTGAGGCAAAGTGATCTGTACTTTCTCCTGTACCTAAAAAGATGCTTTTTCTGACAGCTTCAAGGTATCTAGTAGATCAGAGGTCTCTAAACTTGGCAACTTGAAGACTTGTGGACTTCAGCTCCCAGAATTATCCAGCCAGCTATGCTATATTATTTATTTATTTATTTATTAATGGGACTTATATGCCGCCCCATCTCCGAAGACTCGGGGCTGCTTACAATAAAACAAACATAATAAATATTTTAAAAAGAATTAAACTAATGGTCCCAATTAATACAAAACTTAAAATCCACCAAAATCTAAAAACCACCCCACCCATGGGTCACAGCCCAGATTGGTCAAATAACCAGGTCTTCAGATCATGGCGGAAGGTGTGGAGGTCGGGGGCCAAATGGAGCCCCAGGGGAAGTTGGTTCCAGAGTTCAGGGACCGCGACAGAGTAGGCACGTCGTCGGGGGACCGCCAGCCGGCATTGCCAGCTATGCTGGCTGGAGAATTCTGGAAATTGAAGTCCACAAGTCTTAAAGTTACCAAGTTTGGGGACCCTGTAATAGATGGAAGAAATGAATCTTTTGTAGATTAAGTGGATGGCTTTCATGCACAAACCCTGATGCTTTTGAAATTTCCATGCTTAGGCTGTTTTTTGATTTGCTAGTTTGAGGGGTGCTAGTCCTCAGGAATTTGTATTCCTGGGTTCTTAAATTTTCATTAAAAATATCAGAGGCTATATCCTCTATTTGGAGATTTGCCTTGTATATATAAAAGTGGGGGAAGAAAAAGAGAGAGATACTAAATGAGAATGACATTAACAGAAACACAGGCCAAAATGTTTCTCTAACTCCCCTAACTTATATAGACTTTGATAGACAGCTGCCCTTCTTACAGAACCATTTTTACCCTCTCCTCCCTAATCATCATTTAATTGGAGATGCCAGAAATAGATCTTCATTAACACAGAATTAGAAGAGTTGCATTGAATCAAGAAATCTCATACCTGTGAAAGCAAATGCCATCTGAATATGTTTGGTTTCTAAGAGAAATCTGGACTTTATTTATTGCAGTACACCACTAGCTCCACTAGGTGGAGGCAGTTTACCATACCAAAATTCTAAACAAGGAGATTTTTTTTTATTGCAATGCGAACTTGATTTTCCCCACTGTTGAGCTGGAAAGTTTTAATTTCTTCCCTTCACTTAGTTAGCAAAATACTTGACTGGCAGGATCTTGGCTATCCCCATTTGCTGATGCTGTTCTTGCTTCTCTTCCCTGGCTTCTGTCCAAGTCAGTGTCTGACAAAGCCTAACCAACCTTACAGATCTTGAGGCTGAGCTTGGAGGGTCCCAGAATAAGGAGAAAAACACTGCTTTAACACACATACAGCTAGCATAATAATGATTTAAGCCTGCCTCACAGACTTGGGATGAGGTGAACGCAACATGGAAGGGAAACAGCAGAAAAAAGAAATGGCAGGAACATCCTATTTTCTAAAGCTATTTTCTAAAGCGCCTGTAGACCAGACAAGGAATAATGGATGGAAACTGAACAAGGAGAGATTCAACCTGGAAATAAGGAGAAACTGTCTGACAGTGAGAACAATCAACCAATGGAACAGCTTGCCTTCAGAGGTTGTGGGAGCGTCATCACTTGAGACTTTCAAGAAGAGATTGGACCCCATCTGTCAGAAATGGTATAGGATCTCCTGCTTCGGCAGGGGGTCGAATGATGACCTACAAGGTCCCTTCCAACTCTGGTTATCTGTTATCTGTTATCCTTTCCCCATAGTCAGGTGCAAGTTGGAACATGGCTCCAATTTTCTGAAATCTCAATGTTCAATGGTATAGGAAGTTAGCACCCACCCCTCTCTTAGAAAAATGAAATATTCTAGGAAATATTAAAAAGGCAAAATATTTCCCCTAAAAGAGAAATAGAAACTCAGAGAGGCAGAAACTCAGCCCCCTCTTTTGTTAATGGGCCATTAAAGCCTGGGCCAGTCTATTCTACATAACAAAGATCTACCTCCTTCAGGCAGAGCCATTTCATTGCCCTTCATTGCACCACCCACCAAGTTTCAACCAAACTTAGTACACAGACAACCTACAAAGCTAGCTGTGACCTCTGACAGCAACCAATCAGGATATTCTTCCTGTGCCCCAGGAAGTTCAAAGCCAAAGAGGGTATAAAACTCAGGGACTGTCCCCTTTTCTTTGCCCAAGAGCTCCAACGCATGTGATCCTGCTTATCAATAAACTTCCTTTCCAAGCAACTTCCATTATTCCAGTGTCTTTTTCCCCACTTGGAATTGAACCCAGAGGATATTTCTTCCAACAATGGTTTTTAATTAAAATAGTATTTACATCATTAGGAATCAGGGAATATTTAACACACAGCAACTATACTAACATTGGATTCCTTTTTCATTCAGGATGATAGCGTTCATCCACAGCGTTAAGAAATTACTATCCATTTTCTTACATTCGTATTTTAAACAGAAATTTGGGGAAAGTTAAAGTGCTTGGCTTTCTGATTTTCTCATTCCCGAGGATAAATTTGTTCAATATAAGCTGAGATGGTAAAACATTTTTTAGAGAGAGTTAGGAGATTGAATTCTGGATGTAAATCCCCTTGCAGCTGTGCTTATAAATAAATGGTTTAAACTCCAATTTCAAATGAGTCAAATACAATATTTTTTTCATAAACTGCTGAGACCTCATTAGTTAAGACCATTAACAGCATTTGAAGAAGGGTGGAAAAATGGGTGAATAGTAAAACAGGGCTCTCTCTGCCAAATAATGAGTGGGTGGACTCACTTATCCCCAAAGCTGAGGGCAATGAATTGGCCAGAAGGTGCAGAACAGAATAATAGAATTGGAAGGGACCCTGCTCAACCATTTCAGGCATATGGTTGGTCAATTTCTTTTTAAAAACTTCCAGTGTTGGAGCACCTACAACTTCTGAATTGTTCTGTCACGAAGTTTCTCCTTAGTTCTAGGTTGATTCTCTCCTTGATTAGTTTCCATTCATTACTTCTTGTTCTGCCTTCAGGTACTCTGGAGAATAAATTGACCCTCTCTTCTGTGCAGCAGCCCCTGAGATATTGGAATACCATAAATCATTATAACAACAAGCCTGAAGATTAAGACTGGCCTATGTTCGAGAAGGTTGCTTGCCTTTAATTTGTTCTCTAGTACCTAAATTGGGCTATGGTTCCTTTTCTTCTCTCTGTCCAGTTCCTCTTCCTTTCCTTGCACTTAAAGTTGTCTTCAATCACTGAATAAAATGAATTTCCTATAAAATGTTTCATTTATTGAATTAATTCTTCATATGCATAAACTAATCATTTTTGTCTTGCATGGAAAAAGGCAGAAACAGGGAAACAGAACAGAAGTGGCGTGATGAGAACATTAATTGGACTGGGGAGGAAATAAAAAAGAGACAAGTAGCTTCTTTTTGACTAATGCATGTTATTAAAAGGACAAGCTTTCCCAAGTCTCCTGTTTTTTATTTTGCCACTATAGACTTAGAACTGGAGAATGACAGGATTAAGTCTGAAGGATTGGTAGCAACGGCAACCTTCTTTGGAATGAATATGAGTTGATGGATCTCAAAAGGAGTGGATTGGACAATGTTCTTGATGGGAAGAGCTTTTGTGTGTCCCTCTAGGATAGGGGTCCCCAAACTTGGCAACTTTAAGACTTGTGGACTTCAACACCCAGGATTCTGGCTGGAAAATTCTGGGAGTTGAAGTCCACAAGTCTTAAAGTTGCCAAGTTTGGAGACCTCTGCTCTAGAACTAGGTCCTGTTCCTAGGACTTGGATTGTACTATTTTTGGGGAGATCCCTCACCTCCCACTCAGGATTGAATTAAATCCCTCTGGATCAGATTAGTAAGGTACCTTCTGAACTTCTGTTTCTTAGTTCTCATAAGGTCCAGAGTCCTTAATCTCTGAAATGTAACCCATTATCAAAGAATCCAAACCATTCTAAGTAGTGCCAACTGTAGAGCCAGTTCTCATAGTCTTCTTTTCTCCTTTTCAGACCCTGGGCTTCCAGCAAGAAGGAATGAAAAATACCCCCTTTCCCTGGGTCCTTCACCTTCTGTCCAGATGTTCATAGTTCTTTACAATATCTTCAGGACTGTGTCATTTTTCTCCATGGAGATCAAGAGTGAGGGCTACCGGTATTTGTCAGTGGGTTTAAAGAGTCTTGGGAATCTTCATGTCAAGCTTCTCTTGATAGTCTGACCAACTGAAAGACTGCTGGTTCAGTCCCCCTCAATAGACAGTGTCCAATCACCATCATTCTTCCTCTTAGGGCCAAAAAAGGCAATTATACCTTTGCAGAACCTGTGGCCTCCTCTTTAGTCCTTGAGACTTAATGGCAGAATTCTTCATTCAGGGGTCCAGAAACATCATCACTGACAAAACACCAATGTATTTTCCAAAAAGCAAGAGTCCTCCTTGGCACCTGAGCCTTTATGTCATGTAATGAAGATGTCATGAAGATCTATCTGTCCCCTCTGCCTCTATCTTTTGGGAAGCTTCTTAGGCCTCCACAAGTGCTTCTTTCATCTGGTGCAAAAATTCTTCACCTTCCCTGAAAAACTGCAGGGTTTTCCCCATCCCCTTCTCATTCTCTTCTAGGAGGACAGAAAGCCTCAACTTACACCATTTCTTTTGTTGCATCGAACCATATGCATGTCTAGGGGGCATGCGATATTTCCTGCTCTTCTATCCCCACTCTGGGGGCTACTGAGATGGGACCTGGAAAAAGGGCTGGCAAGCAAATGATGAAATGTTTGCATATAAGGCAGCATTTGCATGATAATCTCACTGGGTGGGTATCATCATTTTGGCACCCTTATGCTTTGCCCTGGGCCTTCGTTGAATAACAAGTTAAGCAAAACAGGCTAGTAAAACCGTTTTTAGTTAGACTCCTAAGAAGGCACTAAGTAATTCAGTGATCCCAACCTCCAGGAATGAAATTGGCCTCTTTGCTCTCTTTTCAAAGAAAGGCAGAATTCACTAAGGCTGTGCAATTGAGCTGGTTCACAGGAGAACATGATCCTTCGAAGACTCTATTTGGAGAGTTTTATTGATCAGTCAAAGCTTTGGACATTGGACTTAATGAAGCAAAGAGTCATTTTAACTGCTACCATCCTTTTCATGTTTCCTCAGGAGTCCCTCTGGCTGTGCTCAATTACCCCTGCCATTGTTTGCTTAAACATAGTTTCCTGAGTACTCCACAAGGTGTTGGATTCACAGATAGTAAACTGCAAAACATGAATGATAAACTACAATATACAGAATTCTTCATGTTCTCTAAGTTTGGTTATTTATACTAGTCCAGGGGAGTGTGGGGTTTGCTGTCTATTTATAGAGTATATACTAGCTTGCCCTGCCAGTTTTGGTGGAGGGGTAGACTTTTTTCCTTAGTGGTTCCTTGATAAGAATATTGTCTTCTGCCTGATTGTTTGTGTGGTGTTAATCCTGCTTATCTGAATGCTTGACTGCAAGATGGGATGTGTTCTAGTATTTTTGTTTCCATTCTACATTTTTATTGTCACTTTTAAATATATATGGCATGACCCGGGGGGGAGGGTTGTGGGTTTTAATTTTTTCAACTTTTTAATTTGTATTCGGCTTGTTTATTTGTTCAATTGTCTTTTTATTGTAAATTTGTCCTGTTTTAATGTTCGCCGCCCTGAGTCCTTAGGGAGTAGGGTGGCATACAAGTTGAATAAATAAATAAATAAATAAATAACTACATGTTGCTTATCTCTATAAAGCTATTGATGATTTATCTGTCTGAATGCCAAGCTTCTGGGAATTCCCTGGCATTTAGCTTGGTTTAATAATTTCTCAGTTGAAACTGTGGTTGAATTTGTCCATGTGTTGTGAGATTGAATTTTCATCAAGTCTTGTGCTTGCTACTTGGTTTTCAAGGATGCACTCAAACTGACGATGTTACCTAGTTGGGTAATGAAACATTTAAAAGCAAACAACCAAGCTCAGAAAGCACAAGAACTCCACAGTTCACTCCTGAGCTACAGATGTTCTTTCTCTTGTAACTACAGTAATTACACATTGTTCTTAGCTGTAAGCAAGGAGATTGTGCTATGACTAGGACTGTTGCACAAACCTAGATCCTGAATGTAAGTTTACTTAGGCAAATGGCTACCAAGAGCAGCTTTAACCTGTTAGCTACAGTATAGATCACAGGTAATGAGCTTGCTAAGTGGGATTGAGCCATGAAATTTCAGGGGTGAGTCATAGAGAAGACAAAGCTTCCTTTTGGTGTCATTTTAATTTTGTGTGACCTGGGTGCAAAAAGCCCTAATTATTTATAGGACATATATCCCTGAATCCTGGTCACTGCATCAATTCTGCTTTGCCAATACTTTTGTAAATTGAATTATCTCAAGGAAGAAAACTGCCCACAGCTATAAGCAACCAATTCCAGCATAATTGAATTAGCTGCCTGCCTGCCTTATTTATTCTGGATTAAAAAAGAAGCAGTCCCACTGGTAGATCCCTGGCTTAGTCCCCAGGGAATCTTGGGTATTCATGTGACTTCCTACTGTAAAGCGAAGGAAGCTGGGAGGATAAATAATATAGGCTGGTAGCATCTGACTGACTTTCTGCAGGGTCAGAGCATACAATAGATGCGGGTTTTCATACAGTCCGAGGAAAACAAACTGTGTCAGATCTGTTTGTTACAGTAATGGGATTCAAAAATTTTTACTACTGGTTCTGTGGGCATGGCTTGGTGAGCATGGCGTGGCTTGGTGGGCATAGCTTTGTGGTGTGGCAGGGGAAGGATACTGTAAAAACTCCATTCCCACCCCACTCCTGGGGGAAAGTTATTGCAAAATCCCCATTCCCTCCTCTCCCGACTAACCAGCTCCGTTCTCCTGTGCAGGGCAACCAAAGAAAACCCAGCCAATCAGCTGGGACTCGGGAGGCAGAGAATAGATGGGGGTGGGGCCAGTCAGAGATGGTATTTGCCGGTTCTCCAAACTACTCATAATTTCCGCTACCGGTTCTCCAGAAGTGGTCAGAACCTGCTGAATACCATCTCTGGTTTGTTACCAGAACAAGAGTACAGAAAATCTGTCCAGGCTATTGCATATCTCAGGTAGGAGAAAGGCACAATAATTTGAATGCAGATTTTACCAAAATAGGCCTTGTTAGATTAGGGGCAGATTGAAGAGGCAGGACACTGAGATCAGTAACAACAGCTCTTTTATTGAGTAGATGAGTACAACCCCACTGTCTGGCTGTCAGACAGCTCGCCCTTTTAAAGGGAGCTGTCGGACAGCTCATCCAATGAGATTAAACTATTTTCCTGCCAGCCCATGAATTTAAACTATGTCTCCCACCAGAATGACTCCCTATTAGAATATTCAACAGGCCTTATATTTGATATGCAGTAGTCACTGGAAATTTTGTAACGGCTCATTCATTTATATATATATCAGAAGTTTGTGAGCCTATTCATTTGTTCTAGGCCAGAGGTGTCAAACTCGCATCGTCACGGCATCATCATGTGATGTATCGTGACTTTCCCCCCCCTTCCCTAAACTGGGCATGGGCATGGCCAGCACATGACACATCCGGCCTGCGGACCACGAGTGTGACAGCCCTGTTGTAGGCTAGCCAGCCAAAGAGAAGTGTAGTATTGAATTGGGTCAGTCATGGTTAGAACAACTATAGAAACAATATCTAAGATTTATGACACGCACAAAAATGGCTTTTGTGAGCCAATTTTTCCTGCAGATCAGTAGTAACTCATTACAGGTAGTCCTCAACTTACAACAGTTCATTTGGTGACTGTTCAAAATTAAAAAACAGCACTGAAAAAATGACTTGCGACCCTTTTTCACACTTACAACCATTGTAGCATCCCCATGGTCACATGATTAAAATTCAGATGCTTGGCTAGTGGTTCATATTTATGACAGTTGCAGTGTCCTTGGGGTTGTGTGATCAGCTTTTGCGACCTTCTGACAAAGTCAATGGGGAATCCAGATTCACTTAATAACCATGTTACTACTGGTACAACAATTCACTTAATTGTACTTGGTACAACTTAACAAATGCAATGGTTCACTTAACAACTGTGGCAGGAAAAGTCATAAAATGGGGCAAACTCACTGAACCAATGTTTCACTTAGCAACATAAATTTTGGGCTCAGTTCTGGTCATAACCTGTATATAAAAAGTCAAATTGCTAGGTTATGAATTTTAATTTTATCTTTTTAAATTAAAAATAAAACTAAATTAATTAGAGTAAGGGGCTCCAGCATTACAACCTATATAGTACATTCTGCCATGCCAAGGTTGCAAAATCTTGGATGACAAAGGAAAAAAGTATAAGACTTTCTAAAGAATTAGGGCTTCCCAACCTCAGCTTTTCTCATGCTCCCAAAATTCCAGGTTTTAGAAAAAATGAGCAAACATACAGGCAAACAAACAAACAAACAAAAAAACCCCAACCCCTCTGCCCTTCCAATATTTACAAACATTACCTAGCTTCACACTTTGTGCTAAGTTTGTTTGATAATAATTAATTCAATAAACCACAGTTGTGTAGAAGAGGTGCCTGAATTTGGACAGGATGGTGGAAAACATGTGTTCCTCAACATAATATGCACGAGCCATGGTGGCGCAGTAGTTAGAGTGCAGTACTGCAGGCTACTTCTGCTGACTGCCAGCTGCCTGCAATTCGGCAGTTCGAATCTCACCAGGCTCAAAGTTGACTCAGCCTGCTTAGTTTAGCTTAGAGAGGGCTGTAAAGCAATGTAAAGCAGTATATAAGTCTAAGTGCTATTGCTATTATAGAAAATCAAATTTTAGTTGCCTTCCCATCTTTGTATAGACAAGCACAAATTTTCCATTAGCAAAGATTAGTTTTCCAATTATACTAGGCAAATAAAAATATTTTGTTACACCCTCTCTAAGCGGTTTACAGAGTCAGTTCATTGCCCCTAACAATCTGGGTCCTCATTTTACCCACCTTGGAAGGATAGAAGGCTGAGTCAACCTTGAGTCTGGTGGGATTTGAACTGCCAAACTGCAGTCAGCCAGCAGTCAGCCAGCAGTCAGCCAGCTTGTAGTACTGCACCCTAAGCACTGGGCCACCATGGCTCAATCAGAAATCTTGTTTGTAAACTCTTTTAGGTACAATTAGAGTTCAAATTCATTATTAAGCCCAAGGACTAAGGCGACCTGATGACCACAGGAAGGCTGCCATTAATACCACTGGACAGACATCGATGCAGTTGGTGGGATAGTTTTATACTGGAACTGCAATTGGATGTTTTACTGTAACACTTAAGCTCTAGCTTAGATCACACCCAGGACACAATTAAACATAAGCTTAAAATTACAGGATGCATTTATCTCCCCAAAAATTAAAGTAAACTTCAAGTGGGTTACTTAAAGGGACTTATAACTCCTAAATATCAGAGTCTCTATCAGAGCCTGCTTCAATGCACTCCTGTTGCCAGTTCTAGACACAGGATTCTATAATGCCCCAGCTGTTCAGAGCAATACCCTTGTGAATCTGGGGAGATTATGACAATGAATATGATATTTTTAAAGTGCAGATTCTGGACGATTATCATCCGTTTCCAATCTTCCTTTGTTGGGGAAAGTTGTTGAGAAGGTAGTTGGATGGCAGCTATCAGGGATCTTAGAGGAAATGGATTAGCTGGACCTATTTGAGTTGACTTTCAGATGAGGGTATAACACAGACACAAAGTTTGTTGTACTTTTTGGTGAGCTTGGTAGGACCAGGATGGAAGTGATGCATGCATTTTTGTGCTCCTTGATCTTCCGATACTACTGATCTGTACTCTTCTGTAGTCTTCTGTACCAGCTGTGGATTTTGGGTGTGGGGGGCACTCTAGTAGCTCTTGTCCTGCCTCCATGGTTACTTCCAGTCAATGTTGATGGAGGGTGGCCTCTTCCATGTGGGGTGTCTCAAGATTCCATGCTTTCCTTCTTCCTGATTTACATCCACATGAATCTGATGGATGAGGCCACCCATCAGTTCAGGGTTTGATATTATTGGCATGATTTTTTATTTATTTATTATTTATTTATTTTGTTTGTCAAGCATGTATGAGAAAACAAGTATAAGTATGAACATAACATATAAACATCTAAGTATAAACAGGTATAAATATATACATAATAAATGAGTATGGATAAATGGATAAATGATAAATGATAAGTGCACTGTTGCACTTATGCACGCCCCTTTATAGACCTCTTAGGAATGGAGCAAGGTGCATGGCAGACAGTTTAAGATTAAAGTTTTGGGGGTTTGAGGATGTAACAATAGAGTCAGGTAGTGAGTTCCAGGCATTGATCACTCTGTTGCTGAAGTCATATTTTCTGCAATCGAGTTTGGAGCGGTTTACTTTGAGTTTGTATCTATTGTTTGCCCATGTGTTACTGCAGTTGAAGCTGAAGTGATGATGATGATACCCAGCTGTACAACTTATCCCCAGATTGTGCAGGTGAAGCTATTGAGGAACAGACTTTTGGAGTGGGGGAATATATAAATCACCATCATCGTTGTCATCATCATCATCATCATCATCTGACCTCTGCTTAAGACAGTGTTCATTAACAAATATATCATTTTTTAAACCAAGAGACATTTGTTGAGATGGGCAGTCGTGCAAAATCAATCCATCTGTCCACTTGTATGCTGTGGTAGGTCAGACTAATATATACATATTATTACTACAACACTCTTTTATGTCTGTATTTTTATAAGGTATTGCTGGTGTAAGTATGTAAGAAAGTTTATGTTTTATTGATTATATGTCGTATAGACCTAAGCAAGAAATCATATGTGTGTGTAGTGTGTATGTAGAAAATGGCTGTGCAGATTTAATTCCAAAAAAGTGCTTCATAGTATTTAGACACCAACATGGTTATTGCCTGCAACATTTTAAAGCATCCATCCCACTCCAGAATATTTTTTTGGGAATCAATTCCAAAACTCTGCAGAGCCCTGCTGTATAATTAATTATCCAGTATTATACTCTGTACATCTGCTGATATGGGCTATGATCCACAAGATTGATTCTTTTTCAAGTTAATTACATTTCCTTGTTTTTGCATCGAATTATTTTTTTCTCAGTTGAAGGATCTTCTCCAGTTTGTTCAGGTAGGAAATGGAAGTCCTTCAAGAAATCGTACAGAACTCATTACTGTAATGTTTGGGTTTCAGTTATTGGTTTAAATGGTTTTAAATTGGAATTACAGGTAGTCCTTGATTTATGACTAGGTCAGTGTGGCTAATCTTTTCATCCTCGCATGCCTGCATCCATAATGCACTGAGCGTGCGACCTCCCTGCCCCTGCACAAGCGCGTGCGACCCCTGCCTTGTGCTGCACACCTCTGCGCATGTGCGTGCAACCCCCCATGTGCACCGTGCACTTCTACGCATACGCACGCATCTCTGTCATGCGCCCCACCCCCCATGCATGCATGGCAGGTACCCGATAATCAGCTGGCGGGAGGTGCGTGCGCATGCGCAGTGCACCTTGATCTGGTGCGACGGCTCACGTGCTGGCAGAAATGGCTCTGTGTGCCACTTCCGGCATGCGTGCCATAGGTTTGCCATCACGGGCCTAGGTGATTGTTTGAAGTTGCGACCTGCTTGCCAAAAAGGCAGTTATGACTCAGTTCCAAAGTTCCTGCACCCTCCGCAGACACATGATTACAACTTCAAGTGCTTGGCAACATGGCCGCATTTGCAACTGTTTGCAGCATCCTGCAATCATGGGACACATTTTAGGATGACTTTTCTGAAAACAGGTAGTTAGTTAGTTCTGGTTTTCAGCAAAACCATGTCATCCTGAGCAATGGGTTCACTTAATGACTGTGGCGTTTGTTAAAGATTGGTGCATTCGTTTTATGACAGTCATGTTTGCTGAATGGTTGCTGCAAACAAGGTAGCAAAATCATGTTGCTCATGTGGGTGACCTGATTTATGACCCTCAGGGTCCATTATGATTGTATGCAGGGGTGGGCTTCAAAAATTTTAGCAAGGGGTTCTCTGCCCGGCTGCTGGGTGTGCATGGCTATGGTGGGCGTGGCCTAGTCGACCTCCTGCACCACGGCAGGTGGGTGTTTTTGCCCCCTCTGGGCTCCAGAGGTGAAAATTGCCTCCCTGGAGACTCTGGAAACTGGAAACAGGCCCGTTTCCAGCCTTCCCGAATTTCTGGGTGGCCTGTTTTTCACCCTCCCCGAGCCTCCGCGTGTGCCCTGCACTTAAATCTGCAACCAAAACAGGCCACGTGGGGACTCCTGGGAGAGGTGGGGTGGGATGGGGTGGGCAGGGCTAGCCAGGGGTGGGATTTGGGGTTCCCCAAACTGTGCAGAATCTTAGCTAGGGGTTCTTGCAAACCACCGCGAACCCCCAGCAGCCCACCCCTGATTGTATGTCAAGGACTACCTGTATATTGAGGCCTTCAGCAATGGCTACTAACCATGAAAAATATTTGAAATGTGGATGTTGGAAAGCCATGTAACTTTTTGAATATCCATTACCAAGGACAATGGCAGGGGATGTTGTTGCCTTTCTTCCTGTCCTACTTCTTAAATGTATTCGGCTGGTCATTAATGGTCTGATTCAAAGCAAGATATTATTAAAATTAAATAATGGATTGAATTTTGGACCTCTACCTCAGTTGGCTCTCAACCTGTGGTCCATTACCTCTGGGGGCCGCAATGCAAAGAGTTGAAGAAATGTTATAATTTAAATCTTGAGGTAAGTTTTGAGGGTCCGTGATCATGGTCCGTGGCTGCAAAAGGTATTTAAAGAGGGTCCTTTAAATCATGATAAAGAAATCGTCATAAAGAAAAGGTTGAGAACCATTGCTCTACATCCATCCATTAATAATAATACTTTTCTTAAACTTAGTTATCTCCAGGGCCAGTGGGAAGAAGAGCCATGGGCCATGAGGCACGAACCCACACATTTCAAATGAACTCATTCCAAGATAATGGGGGATGGGGTGGGGTTGGGGGAGGGGAACTGTGCATTGCTTTGGTTTCAAAGGCCAAAAGTGCTAATTTGAAATCTGAAGGTATTCACATAGCACCAATGTGCAACTCTTTAAAGTTCTGGGCACAGATGTTTGCCCTCACAGCTGCAGCACTAAGAGATTCCTTGGGTTTATAGAGTTTATAGCTGTTCTGTCTGCACTCCTTTCCCTCATTTTTTTTGCTTTCAATTCTGAGCTCTGCACAACCCTGTGGTTCTCTGCATTGCTGAGGTGAATTAGCACTTTTTTTTCCAAGTCAGTAAAAGAGATCACAAAAGAAATTATACTGTAAACATGATTCCAAATATATCAATATTTTGGACTAACAGGGAAAATGGAACAAGGAGAAGAAAGTTTTTAACAAGAACCCCTTCCATTTAATGTAAAGTCCTAATCTTTTTTTTTAAATCAAGGTGCTATTATCCACCTTCCATCCTGCTTGTTGTCATTGCCTCACAGGCAGTGGCCTCACATAAAATTTCCCACTGCTTACAAAAGAGAGAAATGACCAAACCTACCAAATGTCTTGCTTATGTTCACCACTTTAGTGTTCCATTTAATAAGATTGCATTTATTTATTTTTCATCTCCATAGCTAAATGATTTGGGTTTCTGCAATTTAATTAAGGAGAATATTTGGCTCTTCTATCAATATCACACATCAATACTCTCCTGCAGGGGAGAATTGAGAGGAAGAAAGAGGAAAAGAGCAAGTGCTACAATGGGCCAAAATAGAATGAGCTTCTCTCAGAAAGTTGGAGCAAAAAGTTAGATCTAAAAATTAGATTGCAAATCATTCAGACAGGTTATAAAGCCTTTTTTTTTAACCATTAGCTTAATCAGCATGAAGCTGGGTTCAGAATTAAGCAGAAGTTTGCAGAAGAAAAGAATTGGCTTATATCAGTGAGTAGCGTCAGGAAGCTTCAGGAAAGAGATTCCCCAAGAACTACAGGTATGACCATAATTGAGCCCAACATCCATGTTGCTAAGTGAAACATTTGTTAAATGCATTTTGCCCCATTTTACAACCTTTCTTGCCACAGTTGTTAAGTGAATCACAACAATTGTTCAATTAGTAACACGGCTGTTAACTGAATCCGCCTTCTCCATTGACGTTGCTTGTCAGATGGTCCCAAAAGGAGATAATGAGATTCCAGGACACTCCAACCATCATAAATATGAGTCAATTGCCAAGCATAAGAGCCATGGTGGTGCAGTGGTTTGAATGCAGCACTGCAGGCTACTTCTGCTGCCTGCCGGCTGCCTGCAATTTGGCAGTTCGAATCTCACCAGGCTCAAGGTTGACTCAGCCTTCCGTCCTTCCGAGGTGGGTAAAATGAGGAGCCAGATTGTTATTGGGGGCAATAGGCTGACTCTGTAAACTGCTTAGAGGGGGCTGTGAAGCACTGTGAAGCAGTATATAAGTCTAAGTGTTACTGCTATCCAAATTTTGATCATTGGGGATGCTGCAATGGTTGTAAGTGTGAACAATGGACATAAGTCACTTTTTTCAGTGCCATTGTAACTTTGAATGATCACTAAGTGAATCATTGTAAGTCAAGGACTACCTGTGCTATATTCTTGTAGGCTATTATAACAGAATCTTGAAAGCCAAATAGAGATTCTCTCTCCCTCTTTTTTCACCAAAGAGACTCAAGGTTGGGCAAAATTGAGTTCCTTCTTCACTCCCTCCTTCTTTCACTGCTAAACTGGTTTTTACCTAATGGTACCCAAATACTTTTTTCATGACCGTCTCCATATTGCTCTCTAGCAGGGGTGGGGCCTTTTATGTCCCTGTTATGACTGGTTCAGGAATTCTGGGAACTAAAGTCCATAAGTCATACAAAGGCCATGGTTCCCCCACCCCACTCTACAGTTTGTCTCCTTTCTCTGAAGAAGCTTTGCACCAAAATACTGATGAGGATGGGTTGTGCCCCAAGAGCTTCAACTGAAGGGGATGGTGTGTAAATGCAACAATTTTCAGGAAACATTGCTTACTTGCAGACGGGTTTAAATAAATGAGCCAATTACTTTTTGGCATCTGAATTTTCTGTCTCCTATAAAATTCATCTCCAGCTTAATGTTTTGTCCTGCTTGATATGCCGTTGTGTTACATGTTGGAGAAAAGAGACAGCATTGTTCCCTGTGAAATGTGACAAGGAATTATATACAATCTCTTTTAAATGTTCATCTACATTAATAAAATCCCAGGCTCTGTCAATGCTACGACATAGAACAGTCCTTACCAGCCCTTTTAGCACTGCAAGGAAAAGCTGAATTCCTGTTTAATAGAAATGTTATAAAGTCGGGGAATCATTTAATATACAGATGTTTTATCTTGGCACTCATATGCTATCATTTAATCACAATAAAACAAAAGGCAGCAAACAGATGTGGAAAAGAATTCTAGAACAATCTTCTCCAAACTACTACATTTTAGCTTTACTAAATTGTAACCCCTATCATTCTCTGGACACCATAGTCCTTGTCATGCCCCAGCATATAATCTTTATATACAGTTGTTGCTCTCTAGCCCCTTCTAGTGGCTGGAGGGACAAATATGCCCCAACATATTATCTTTATATACTATTGTTGTGCTGTATCCCTATCTAGTGGCCGGAGAGACAAATACCAAGTATATTGTTTGAAGCTGACCCCACCCGATTACCCATCAGCCCACACTCTCAAAACAAGTGCATGCTGGGAAGCCAGACTCCATTTTCTTTAGCATTTGGAGAAGGCAGAAGCACAAAGAAGAATCTATTTTAATCTGTGGCACATGGTCATCCAAGGACAAACCCACATCCTACTCACAAAGCATCGCTGGTGAAATTTAAGTTGCTTGTATTTATTAATTGTTATGTTCAGCAGTAACCAATACTGTTTAACTTGTATTTGGTTTTCATTGTATGTATCCCTATTTTCCCCAGTTTCACCATATCCTGTTCTTTCAATAAAGCATATGGCCTGTTTTATTGAAGGATAGGTGGGTATAGCTGCATGTTGAGCTGCACACAGACTAACGTGTAGTGAGGACAGAACAGTCGCCATAGCCAGGAATGATGAGACTTGTGGTCCAAGGCACCTGGAAAGCACAGACTGAAGAAGGCTGATCCATGGAGATATAATTGGGAGAAGGTTCCTTTCTTGAATCTTGTTTATTTTATTTAAAACTAACATGTACAACCATCATTCTGAAGTTGTTCAAACTAAGGCACCTCTCCTGAAATGGGTATTTCAAATTACTGATGGCATAATCTTCAGCAGGCAGGCCATTTTGAGAAAAAAATACAGAAATTAGTTTGGCCTTCAGGTAGAATCACCCAGAACACGGGAGTGACAATTTGCAGGCTCTGTATGGCTACCTAATTCCCCTTAAATATATATTAGCAATCAACTTTGACAGCAAAAAAGGCGGATTTTTAGCAAGGCAATTTTGCTGTTAATGTTTCAAACCCAAACAAGGGCAGAAATGGATACATTAAGTCTCTGAGACACAAAATTCCCCAGCCCTCTGCAATATGCCAAAAAAAAGAAGAAAATTTTTAGCCTTGCTCATTCAATAACATTATAGTTATCACCAGATATTTTCCAGAAGTAGAAAAAATGTTGAAATGCTGTTCAAATGGAAGAATGTTTTCTGTATAATGTAGTCTAATTTATTATAAATCTCTTAATGAATTATTTTGAATCTCTTAATGCTAATTGCTTGATGAAGGCATGTCTTTAAAGGAAGAATTAGACGGAGTAATGGAAGAGGAAAGTAACAGTGAAAATTACATGGAACCTTCAGATCCAGGAACAGTCTATCTTGGAATAGCAGTTGCTAAGCAAAAAAGCCTTGGTAGAAAACTTTTGTACTCTTCGTGGACATTTTATTCTAGTACTTGGCTGGTCACAGGGGAAATAAGACCACATGAGAGATTTCTTCCCTCATGCAGCAATTTTTTTGATCTTACAAAAAACCGTGCACGGAGGGCTTAGTTTTTTGGGGGTAGCAAGTGATTCCTAATAAGAAAGGAAAAACATGAGCAGGGAATAAGTGTTTTCCCAGCCTTTGGAGACAGTTAGCAGATATGTCCGGCCACCTGTCAAGTGACTCTTTGGACCTGTCCATACCAGGATCCAATTTGAGTCGGTTACTGATACCAGAGCTTTAAGTCTTCCAAACTTTGGGACTCTTGCTGGAGTCCATCCTCAGAGAACTTCTCTCTGGACTGTGTACTCTGGGCTGTTCTGTGCGTAGCATTTCTGTGGTGCCATGTGCAAGCAGGCACCACGCAAATACTATGCATAGAGCAGTTTCATAGAGTAAGAGAGTTGGAAGGGGACCTTGGAGGTCATCTAGTCCAACCCGCCGCTCGAGCAGGAGACTCTATTCCAATTATTAGCCTCTACCTAGGATTGAATTCACAGCCTCCTGATTGTGAGGTGAGACCTCCACGTTTAGGCCAGTGTACACATTCTGGAGAGAGAGAGAAAATCCATAAGTTTGGGCTCCGGCATGAATCCAACAGCTTGGAAGACTAAACCTCTGGTCCTGGTGACCAACTCAGATTGGATCCTGCAGCATTATCCCAGGACACGTGTCTTGCATTTACCTGCCTTGTACTTTTGGTTCCCAAAGAAGAGAAACCAACCTATACATTTGTACAAGAAAGAGAAGTGCCTAGAAGAGTCATAGGTAGCAGCTGGCAAATGCAGGGCCAAGACCATACATCTGGGGTGCTTGGTGCTCCCTCCCCTGCAGCTGTGGATGCTAGATTAAAGGGAGAGCAAAGCAGGCAATCTTTTCCTAGGTAGCTTCAATTCCTTCCAATAATATTCTTGGGGACGGGGGGGGGCGGGGAGGAAACTCATGGCAACTGATGCCCCCAAGAGGAGCTACATCAAACAGCTTCAGGAGATCCTTGCTGAGAAGCCCCAAAATATACTTGTTCAAAAACCATTTCCTGGCATCTGCTTCATCTGGCAAAAATGTATTAAAAAGTTAAGTGTTAGGTTTTTTTTCATCTCCTGGGTCATCTGTGGGTAATCAACTGGCAAGTTACTGTGCAACTGCGGCTTTAATCAGGCCCTGTGTTATTAATTTCCCAGCCATTTTATCGCCCCCTGGGCTACATGTTTAAGGATAATTTCCCTTCCTTTCAACCACACTGTTCTCTATCACGTCTACCTTCTAGAGCTCCCTGCTGCATAATGGGTTTCTTGGCTAGGAGAGGCTTTGGCGTCTTCTGTCTGCCTTTGCTACAAAGCCAAAATAAGGGTAAGGCAAGGGTTTAACTTGAAGCGACCTAGGAGAGATTTGCAATCTTTCCATGTTCAGCTGGTCCTCTTAAAAAAAGAAAAGAAAAATAACACTTTAATGGCACAGCATGAAGAAAAAAAGGGCCAAAGGGCATTGCTGAGTGACTCATATTTTTGCGGCTGTTCCTCACATACACTTCTTTTCCAAAACTGCCCTCTGTGCTCTTCTCTCTTACATCCCATCATTTTCTATCTTGATGGAAATAATCTTTTCCTCTATCTGAAGGAAACCATTATTAACGGCTACCAATTACGGCTCTGCTTTTAGTACCACAACTTTGTGCACAGGTTCACTGAAATTAAGTGCCAAGTGCCCATCCATCTGGTTTAGTGTTCTCCTGTTTTTCACAGCTAGCCAGGTGTATCTGGAACAGCCCCAAAAACAGGGGCCAGATTTTAATATTTACAGATAGACTGGATGTAGAGGCTTTGATTTGGTAATATAATTATAGCCTCTCTTGATCATTGCAACAAATTTTGTAGAGGAATTATCCTTGAAAGGTGTCTAACAGTTGCAAAGAGGGCAAACTTTATTTATTCCTTCTAATAATCTTAATTGATTTATATGGCTTCACATCTTTGTTTAGAAAAATTATATGAAGTTCTTTGATTCCAATAATATTTTTACAGTAAATGCATTTACCAAATCCTTACCAGGAAGGATTTGGGTTTTGGAATCTGGAGCTATATCATCATGCTCACTTACTGTCAAGTACTTAATATTAGAAGCCAACAATTGGTGTTAGTTTTTTTCAATTTGGGCAACTTTGGAATATACATATATAGCATCTTTGGTTGGATGGACTATATTAGGATCTAAATATATTAAAACTCTAGTATCTCTGGGAATAGATTCATTAGTTAGGAAGGTGTAAAATGTAAGGTCTAATAAAAAAAGATTTGAAACAGAGCTTTAATTGTACAGTTGCTATTCACTTGACTTTATCTTTTTATCCATACCCTGTGGACAACCCTCCTTATAACAGATCTTAGATCCTTTGTGCCATATGTACCCCCTGTGAATGTGTACCTCTGTGAACACCTGTGAATGTATCTTATTTACCCTTTGAATTACAGGCAGTTGTCATCTTGTGACAGTGAATTCCATAAACTAGTGTAAAAGATGATTAGAGTTTCTCAACCTCAGCAAATTTAAGATGCATGTACTTTAACTCATAGAATTCCCCAACCACAAGAATTTGAGGTCCATGTATCTTAAAGTTGCTGAGATTGAGAAACACTGCATTAGAGTACAGTATGCACCCACACTCTTGGGTACATGATTACTTTCAACCAAAAGTTTATCTCTGATCCAGAGAACGTTATTAAATGTGTTTATTTTTCCACTCACTCTGCACATTTCTCACCTATCCTTGTGGCAGTGGATAGCAAGAACAAGGAAATTCAGAATCACACAGTTGGAAGGAACCTTGTAGGTCATCTGATCCAACCCCTGCCCAAGCAGGAGACCCCACACCATTTCTGACAGATGGTTGTCCAGTCTCTTCTTGAAAGCTTCCAAGGATGAAGCTCCCACAACTTTTGAGGGCAGGCTGTTCCATTGGTTGATTATCCTCACTGTCAGAAAATTTCTCCTTATTTCCAGGTTTAATCTCTCTTTGATCAGTTTCCATCCATTGTTCCTTGTCTGGCTTTTGGGTGCTTTGGAAAATAGGTTGACCCTCTCTGCTCTGTGACAGCCCCTCAAATATTGGAACGCTTGTATCCTGTCTCCCCTGGTCCTTCTCTTCACTAGACTAACCATGCCCAGTTCCTGTAACTGTTCTTCATATGTTTTAGCCTCCAATCCCCTAATTATCTTTGTTGCTCTTCTCTGTACTCTTTCTAGAGTCTCAACATCGTTTTTTATAGTGTGGTGACTAAAATTGGATTCCAAGTGTGGTCTTACCAAAGCTTTATAGAGTGGTATTAGTACCTCCCTTGATCTTGATTGAATCCCTCTGTTAATGCAATTTAGACTTGCATTGACTTTTTTGGCTGCCACTGCACACTGTTGACTCATATATAATTGGTTGTCCACTAAGACTCCAAGATCCCTCTCACAGTTACTGATATTAAGCCTGGTTTCTCCCAATATATATGTGCACTTCTGGTTTTTCTTGCCTAAATGTAAGACTTCACTTACTTTTCTCTACAATGAATTTCATTTTGTTACTTAGGGCCGCCCAGTGTTCAGTTCCTTTCCTTTGACCATTAGCCAACCATACAGTGTGGGGTCAAATGCCGCATATCACATAGCTAGACAGGCTTTCAGATTCCAGTTGCAGATGGTGTAACTTCAAAGTAACAAACGTATTGGTTTATTAATTGTTTTCAAAACAAAATAACAGCTATGGGCCAGAATATGCTGGAAATCTCTCCGTCTACTTGTTTGGGTGACAGTAATTGTAGTAGGTGTGGGAGAAATTTGCAGTGGTGCTGAGAATGCCAGTTGCAAATTTGATGTCATTCCTTCTAAGAAATATACAGTATATCTGGAAAAATAACTCCAGCAGGGAGTTGTCATTATTTTTCTTTATTTTTTATTGATTATCAATCACCAAATGGGTGTTGAGTTTTAGAATCACTTAAATGCGATTTCTTTTGCACAGCAACTGCCACCTGGAACAACATCCACAATCCCCCTAGAGAGCCACACAGCTTCAACCCACTCTCTTTTAGACAAGCCCAAGACAGTTCACAGGCTGTGCTTTAAAAAAATGGTGGCCATGCAATACAGGTAGTCTTTGACCTACTACAGTCCATTTAGTGACTGTTCAAAGTTACAACGGCACTGAAACAAGTGACCTATGACCGTTTTTCACAGTTATGACCTTTGCATCATCACCATGCTAATGGGATCACAATTCAGATGCTTGGCAACTGGTTCATACTTATGACCATTACAGCCTCCCAGGGTCATGTGACCACATTTCTGACAAGCAAAATCAACAGGGAAGCCAGATTCAGTTAACAACAGGGGCACTAGCTTAACAACTGAGGTGATTCACTTAAACAGCTGTGGCAAGAAAGGTTGTAAAATGGGGCAAAATTAACTTAACAAATATCTCACTTAGCAACATAAATTTTGGGCTCAATTGTGGTCATAATTTGAAGACTACCTGTAGTGTAGTGCTGATAAAAAAATAGAGGGAGCTTTGATTGCAGTTTTGCAACCATCATCTTGATTCCGCCCCCCCCACACCTTGTAGACTCTCCTGGATATGCACTAAGAAATTGTATTTTGTTGTAATTGAATTTTTTTTAATTAAATTTATATGCCACCCTTCTCCAAAGACTCAGGGCGGCTTACAATTTTTGGGATACAACCCAATGCTCTCAGCAATAGCCTTCCTTCCATTGTATATGCCTGCTTATTACTAAGTGGCATTTTTACAAAGTCAGCTTATTGGCCCCAACAATCTTGGGTCCCCAATTTACCTACCCCGAGAGGATGGAAGGCTGAGTCAACCTTGAGCCTGGTGGGATTCGAGCCTGCAGTAATTGCAGGCAGCTGGAACTTAAGTGCTAGGCATTTAACAGCCTGCATCATCAAGGCTCTTGGTAATTGAATTTTTTGTGTTCTGGTTTGATTACCTTCCCCTTTTCCTATAATTTTTATTACTGTTTAATGTCTTCAATATTTTTCATTTTCATTTTTAATCACAGGGAGGAGCAAATATTCTATTAACTTCCCATTACAGTGCCTCCTGAAAATCAAAAATAGAAGAAGATGAAATTATGGTTTCATTCAATGTCGCAGCCTTTCACATCTAATAACTGAATAAATAAGCTGCCCAGAGACACCTCGGTGCAAGGTGGGTGTCAACCAAATCTAATAAATAAATAAATAGATCTAGAACTAGTGAAAAAAATCCATGGCTCGAAGCATACAACACACCCAATCTTGCCAAATACATAAAGCTTGAAATACCCACTACTTCTGCCTCACCCACCTGCTTTCTGTATGATGGACAAATAAATCAACAAGTCAGAGGAACACCCTGGGAGGATCATCACTCACATAGCTCATATGTGACTGTAATGCAGATCTAGAAATTATAGCACTCCCACAAGTACCGGTAAGACCAGAAGTATGGATCTAGTATGTAGATGGCATGTTCATCACAATAAAGAGAAACAAACTAGAAGAGACACATAAAACAATCAACATTATCTTCAAAGGGATAACATTCAGAGAGGAAAAAGAAAACATGTAAATTGTTCCTGGATATCCTCACCAGCAAAGGAAACAATGGCAAATCAAAAAAGCAAGTCTATTGGAAAAGCAGTCCATTCTAACCATTACTGAAGTAACAATCCAATATCCCGCAAGAGACATTATTTGGATGAGTATAAATGCACTGCAGCAACTCAGAACATCAACAAAAGGAAACAGACTGCCTAGACATTTCCCAACAAAATGGTGCAAAAAGTGCAATCACTCAAATCCACTACAGTACAATCAACACAAGTTGTGAAAAGGATAACAGTTACAGCCAAACCATCTCAGAAACAACCAACAGATTATTACAACGATGCACAGAAAACAACTAAAAGCCTCCAAAACATCTAAACTTATCCCAAAGACCCAGAAGCCCAAGAAGCAAACACAAAAGTTGTCTACATCATACAGTAGATAACATACAGGACTGAAAAAGCCACTATATAGGACAGAGGGCAAAAGGCTAGGAGACTGAATCCAGTGGTGGGATTCAAATAATTTAACAATTGGTTCTCTGCCCTAATGATTTCTTCCAACAACCAGTTCACCAAACTGCTCAGAAAGTTAACAACCGGTTATCCCGAACTGGTGTGAACTGGCTGAATCCCACCACTGACTATCTGTGAACACCAGCTAGCAATCAGAAAGACACAATAAAAACTTAACAACACATGGAAAGATTCAATCACGGTTTCAGCTGGAAAACTGTGAGCCATCGAGACCAAGCCAAATCTAAAAACTTTAGGGAATTCCTAAAACCTCGGCATTCAGATAACTGAGCATTAAGATAAACTATATTTACATATGATTCAAAAGAGACAAAAAAAAAACTAAGAAGGAAACAAAAAGGCTAGAACACATCCTCTCTAGCTGCCAATATCCAGATTAGCAGGGATTAACATCAGACAAACAATGCCCTAATCAAGCAACGACCAAGAAGAAAACCACAACCCCACCAAAATTATCCGGGCAAACTAGTGTACAGGTAGTTCTTCATTTATGACTGTAATGGTAATCTGCCCACCACGACCGTAAGTCATGATGGTGGTAAATCAGGTCATCCATGTGACTGATCCAATTTTATGACCTTTTTTGAGATGGTCATTAAAGGAACACCATGGTCATAAAGCAAATGCCAAATTCATTATGTGAATGCCAATGATTTCTCATAGTCCAGTTTTGCTGAAAACCAAAAGTAAATGCCAGCTTTCAGGAAAAAGTCATGTGTCCATGGGGCTGGGCAGCCATTGGAATTTTGAAACGTAAGTACCCCCAGGAGATTTGTTGTAACTTCAAATGGTTGCTAAGCAACCGGCCATAAACCAAGGATTATCTGTATATAAACAGGGAGCAAACCCTAACTTACGCACACTGATGATGTTACCTAGTTGAGTAATGGAATGTTTACAAGGAAACAATGAAGCTCAGAGGGTGGAGGGACTCCACTGTTTTGGATTTGTATGCTAACTAGAGTCGTTCTGAATGGACAACAATCTACACATGTGATAAATAAACAAGGGATAAATTGCACTGGGAAAGGAAAGAAAGACAAAAGAGCAGAGGTGGTATTCATCAGGTTCTGACCAGTTCTGGAGAACTGGTAGCGGAAATTTTGAGTAGTTCGGAGAACCGGCAAATCCCACCTCTGACTGGCCCCGCCCCCATCTATTCTCTGCCTCCCAAGTCCCAGCTGATTGGCTGGGTCTTCTTTTGTTGCCCTGCACAGGAGAATGGAGCTGGAAAGCTGGTTAGTGGGGTGGGGAGGGAATGGAGATTTTACAGTACCCTTCCCCTGCCATGCCCACCAAGCCACGCCCACCAAGCCATGGCCACAGAACCGTTAGTAAAAAAAATGTAAATCCCACCACTGCAAAAGAGCATTCAAAAACTGGATGGATGGATGGAAGGAAGAAATATTTGGACAAGAAATAAAAGGAAAGAGCTTTTTCTAGGCATTAGAAAAAGCATTAAAATCATCAGGAATGCAAGGCCTCTCAAAACAATGGCTAATCTTCAAAGCAGCTTGCATTTTAGGAGGTGCCTGAAGTCATCTGTACCATCTGTTTTCAACAACTATAGTTATCAGCCAACTAGCTGGATACCCGTGCTTCGCTACGAAACTATGTGGTTGGGCTTAGTTTTTGGGGAGGAAAATAAGGGGGGGGGGAATTCTGCCTCTGCCTACCACCATCCATTGGTATTCATCTGGCTAGCATCCTGTCAGTGTGAGAGAGTTGAGGGCTGTTTGGAAACTGAAAGAGTATTTGCTGTGTGAGCAAGGAGGAGATAGCAAGGAGCCTGGGCGTGGCTTAGCTCAACTGTTCTGTACTAAATCTGCTTGGTGCTGTGAAACTAAAACTGAAACTGAAACTCCTTTCCTCTGCTTGTGTTTTGCATTTGGAACAGATTTCTTTTCAGGTGGGGAGGGGGAGTAGAACTCCTTAGCATCAGAGCATGTTAATAATAATATATGAAATACTAATGCTCTGATGGTCATTTTGAAAAATCCTTGTAGGCTTTACAGTTCTGGAGATTTTGTGAAGATGGGTGAGTGGTATTTTGCTTTTATATATATAGATTCACAGGTGGTTAAGTTATATTGAGGGGAGGAGTGATTTTGTCCTTCCTATCCAACAAAGATTATATTTTGTATTTCAATTCAGAACCAAGGAAAGTTTTGCAAATTCTTAATTAGCTGGCTTTAAGTCTGCCAGTTCAGATACTGTGCTAAAATTTTCCATATTTTCAAAGACAACAAGCAGTTCTTTCAGTTCGGATTTAATTTCCATTTCCCCCTTAGCCTTCAAGTCGGCCTCCACCAATTTGTTTATCTGAATGACTTCATGGACACATCCATGTCATTTTCCTGGCAACAGTCATAGAATTATGGATTTAGAAGGGGCCACAAGGTTCACGTAAGCCAGTCTCCTGTAATACTCAGGAAAAGCAGTTCAACCAATCGCTTCATTAAATGCTCCAGGTCTAAGGCCCACATCTTCCATAAGCAGACTGTTCCACTGTTGCTCAGGTCTTATTTAAGCAGGCCCTTTCTTGTAAATTGTATTTTATGCTCATTATTCCTGACCCCAGCTTCTGCGGCAATGGAAAAGACTCCCTGACCTTCTTCCCTGTGGCTGTGGCATCCTTTCCTGTACCAAGCATAGATACATGCAGGGGTGGGCTTCAAAAATTTTAGCAATGGGTTCTCTGCCAGGTTGCTGGGTGGACGCGGCCTAGTTGGCCTTCTGCACCATGGCGGGGGGGGCGTTTTTGCCCTCCTCAGGCTTTGGAGGCTTTCCTCGAGCCTCCAGGAGGGTGAAAACCGCCTTCCCAGGTTCCAGAAGCTCCCTGGAAGCTGGAAACGGGCCCATTTCCGGCCTTCCTGAACTTCCGGGAGGCCCATTTTACACCCTCCCTGAGCCTCCATGCGCGCCCTGCACTTACCTGCATCCAAAACAGGCCTCCTGGGAGGGGAGGGGCAGTGGGGGCGGGGCCAGCCAGGAGTGGGATTTGGGGGTTCTCCACACTGCACAGAATCTTAGGTAGGGGCTCTCCCGAACCCCTGCAAACCCCCAGCAGCCCACCCCTGGATACATGTTTCCCTCAGTCTTCTTTCCTCCAAACAAAACAGTTTTTTTTTTAAAATTACATTTATATGCCGCCCTTCTCCGAAGACTCAGGGCGGCTTACAATTTTTGGGATACAACCCAATGTGCTCAGCAATAGCCTTCATTCCATTGTATATGCCTGCTTATTACTAAGCGGCTTTTTTACAAGGTCAGCTAATTGCCCCCAACAATCTTGGGTCCTCACTTTACCTACCCCGAGAGGATGGAAGGCTGAGTCAACCTTGAGCCTGGTGGGATTCGAGCCTACAATAATTGTAGGCAGCTGGATCTTAAGAGCAGGCATTTAACAGCCTGAGCTACCAAGGCTCTTTGGGTCATGACCCACCTATTTGGGTCATGAAACATCTGCCACAAAACAACCAAGCTCATAAACTCCCCTTCCCCCTCCACCCAATCAACCACAACTGTGTGTTCTGGCTGACTGCACAACCCCGCTGTTCCAGCTGCTAAATTTAAATATCTTAATCCCGTGGCTATGTATCCTGACTAACTGTGGTCAACTGCTTTTACCTGAGTAATGGTAGTTAGCAAGAGGGTGGCCAGGAGGCTTCTGCGGCCCTTGGAGTAACATCATCTCTAGCGCTTCCAAAGTGTTTCCTTCTTTGAGCATCCCCCTCATCAGTGGTGGGATCCAATTTTTTTTTACTACCGGTTCTGTGGGTGTGGCTTGGTGGGTGTGGTAGGGGAAGGAGGCTGTAAAATCTCCAGCCAGAGGTGGTCTTTGCCAGTTCTCCGAACTATTCAAAATTTCCACTACCGGTTCTCTAGAACTGGTCAGATAACAGATAACAGGTAATCAGAGTTGGAAGGGACCTTGTAGGTCATCTAGTCCAACCCACCGCCCAAGTGGGAGACCCTACACCATTTCTGACAAACGGCAGCCCAATCTCTTCTTGAAAGTCTCAAGTGATGGCACTGAAACTGCTGAATGCCACTTCTGCCCCTCATGCCTCTGTATCATCTGTTACCCTCCTCTGAACCAGTCTTAACAATTAGAGATTTAATGGACATGCTCACGAAGTGTTCGGGACAGCAATATGGAAATTGCTTGCCATCTTCTGGGATGTGTTTTTGACTTCACAGTCTCACCTACCACCTTGAATTTCCTGGCATTTTCTGATCCTGCTTATTCCCCCCATCCCTCCCACAGGATGAGGCCTGGGTTGTCTAGGAGCTACCACCCATTGCAACCATGTCACGTAGGGAATCTCTGAAGTCTGAAATACCTTTAAATCCCACCCTGAGCTTTTGTTCTTGAGAACTAAGTCTGCATGGCAACTGGGCTGAGGGCAATGGAAAATAACACTTTCATTTGCATGAACAATAGCACTTTCCCCCCCAACCAAGCCTAATTGCCATGTGAGAACAAATATGTGATTGCTGGGTAAAGGAAGCTTAATCTACATTCCACACTTATTGATTTCCTCCAGTTCAACCTGCGAAGGGTTGGGGAAAAGTTTCCATTACAACTTATGTAATCCTTCACCCCACTTCTGATATAATTGCTTGGAGGTAGGCAAAGGGAGGCTGTAGGGGGAGAGGCAAGAAAAGAGAAAAGGGACAGGTAGTGTTTCTTGTATTGTAGGAAAGACTGACAAAGACACAGCAAGAGGTCAGAAAATTAATGAAGTGCAAGTAGCAATATCAATACCACTTAGAGTTATATATCGCTTCACAGTGCTTTACACCCCCTCTCTCAGCTCTTTACAGAGTCAGCCTATTGCCCCCAACAATCTGGATTCTCATTTTACCCACCTCGGAAGGATGGAAGGCTGAGTCAACCTTGAACCTGGTGAGATTTGAAATGCCAAATTGCAGGCAGTCAGCAGTCAGCAGAAGTAGCAGCACAGTAGTAGTACTGTGTTCTAACCACTGCACCACAAGCAGGTATGTAAATGTATTTTGACAATAGAATGGCATGGCATGGCATGGCATAGCACAGAACAGAACAGAATAGAATCTGGAAGGGACCTGGAATCTGGAAGCAGAAGACCCTATGCCATTTCAGACAAGTGACTGTCCAGTCTCTTCTTAAAAAAACCTTCAGTGATGAAGATTTTCATCAAGAAAATTCAAGAGGGATAATTATACATAGTGCAGAAACAGATCAACAAGTGTTGATCTACCTTCCCCCTTAATATTGGACCTGAGGCAGATAATATATCATCAATGTCCAGTGAACCATAAACCTGACAAGCAGAGAAAACCAAAGGAAAAATGTTTCTGCAAAAATGAATAATTAATGGAGTAACATACAAGGATGGTCCCTGGCTTAGAAAAATAAATAAAAAATAAAAAATGAAAAAATGTGGAGGCACTTCCTGGTAACCATAGAACCAGCATCCAAGGGCAGTTTTACTAATGAAAGCCAGATGCCAAGGGCAGAGGTTAGGTCACCAGGCTCTTTGGCTCTTGGCACCAAAGTTAAGCTGGATAACATTGATATTAGAAGCAATATTAAAAATCCTGGAACACTGGTACCTGCAGGCCATGTAAACAGTCCCAATCCAGACAAGCAAGTCATGTAACAAAGATCAACTCTGTCTCCAAAATCTAATCAGGTAATGCTATACCAACTGCTCCATTTTCTGATATTATTCAACAACAGTTCTGGGGCAAGTCCACATTATAATCTGCAGAGGTCAAATAACCAGTTTTTATGTACAAGTGAAACTGATTTAAACAAGACTGGGGGACTTCACTGAGTTAGCTTTAATCTTGGGTCTATGTGTATGCACGGTGGGTCGATTGAGAGGAGGAGTGGCTCAGCAATCTGGCTTGTTTGGTTAGCTTAGTTTAGGATCAAATGTATTATTGAAAAATGAATGCAAACCTACACAGTATGTAGAACACATACCCAATGACCAATAACAAAAAAGTAACATTCAGAAAACACTAAAGAAAATATAATCCTCAGGGGGCGTTCTGCTGCTTGACCTCACAGTGACATTCCCTTGGCAAAGAGTAACTTTGAAGAGATGAAATATGAAACTTCAGAGCTGCAAATTATCAAGAAATTCATGTCTATCAGTAGCAAATGAGTGGCATTTTGTGGTGTCTTCTAGGTGGATGAATGCTTTTACAGTACTCCCTCCACAATCCTGCTAGAGGTGACTAGAACTTTTCCAGTGCTAATTTGGAAACCAAATGGAGAGCAAATTGCATTACACAAATGGAAGTCCATAAAAATAACATTTATCATCCTCCAGGCCTATTTTGTCCAGAATGCTATATCCAGAACACCATATATCGTTTTTGATTAGAAAGCTTGACTTCAGAAAATACTGGATCATCTGTAGATAAGTGGGAAGTCTAACAGTGGAATAATGTATTTTGGAGTTCCCCACAATGGTTCTCTGTACAGTTTTGCACATTCCCCAAATTTAGCAATTTTATGGTTGGGTTTTTTGTATTCTCGTTTACATAAACTTTCTGTATTTACAATTTAAAGTAATTCATCTGGTGCATTTTGCACTTCTGTTCCTTTTCCATCACCACCAAGTGTATATAGTATAGCAGGGCCAGATGCATCATGCTCTGGCCACGGCCTCACCCAGTTTAGCAAAGGGGGGGAAAAGTTGCGCTACGTCACATGACAATGCGAGTTTGATACCCCTGTAGTATAGTATCTATACCTATAAGTCAATATGACACTTCAGGTCAAAGTTAAGGGCTATCATATCTAAACAGCAAAAATATGAAGAGGCATTTGGTGAAATGAAGAGATACAGAAAACTTTATTTTTTTCGCTCTCATTTTTGGTGATTAATATTTTTGGCTAGGTCTGTTAAAAGTTACCTAACTGAAAGCATCACGCAAGCCCCCAAAATATGGTATCAAGAAAAATGTGAAAATCAATACGAAAACAGTTCAGCAGCTGTTGCATTCCAGGATCAATGGGCCACAGAAGGTTCACTGAGAGTTTGGAACATTGCTTGGATTACTCATTCCCACTGCCATCTTTCTCTGCTATCCAAGGGCATTGGATGACTGAACACTGAGTCACAAGTCAAGGCAAAAGCAAACCATACTAAAAGGGTGCTGACTGAGAAAGGTCTGGACCAAATGAAATAAACCCAATCTACAGTTTAAAGCTTATAATATAAATTTGTAGTTTATTATGCTTTATGGCTTAAATTGTTTGAACTGCTGTTTGGTCTATTTCCTTTTATTGCACTTATTTAATGCCACTCTGTAGATCAATTATACCATCTTTAGAGTTTCACTATCAATAGTTTAGTACAATTCTTTATGGTCATATTTTGGTACTATAAAGCTTTACTTTTGTATTAATAATTCCATTAACTTTTGTTATAAATCTTTTCAACTATACCCTAAATTCTTACCCCTGGAATGGTTGTAATGCTACATTTTTAATATCGGACTATGATGGAAATAAAGATCAGTGAACCTTAATATTGCTGAAGATGGAGAAAAAAGTTTTTAAAGGGAAGTTGCTCTTCTTAATTTTTTTCATGATTATAGAATGAATAAAACGACCTGACGGAGGCATACAAAAATTCTGTATTAATCTGATGGGAAAAACCTTATCCACAGTGAAAGCTTGAGGGATTTGTGTGTGTCAGACTAACGTCAGCAGTATTGCAACACAACCCCCTGCCCTTTTCTGTTTGTATCTCATCTCCCTGTCTTACACACAAAGAAAATCAAGAGCCTGTGATATATTGTGGACAATATTGCACAGAGAGATGCTGAGGATGTCTCTATAATATGGTGACTGTGTCCATTCCCCAAGTCTTCAGATCCATTCTTCTCTTCGGTGACCCATCCCAACCAGTGTGAGGCTCATCAGAGCTACGCAGCACTCCTCTGAGCTAGTAAATGAGGCAGCACCAAATTCAGCCTCCTGCAGGCACCCCATCTATACGTCTTCCCTCTCAATGCTTATTTTAATAAAGAAGAAGAAAATGTATTCAAGGCAGAGTTGCTGGCTGGCTGGGTCTCCTGAACTCCGAGACAAGAGCACAAAGCACTTGGCCATTGTGTGTGTGTGGGAAGCACAGAGGAACCAAGAGCTAGGGATTGGTTGAAATACAGAATAACAAAGTTGGAAGGGATGTTGGAGATTTTCTATTCTAGCCCCCTGCTCAAGCAGGAGGCTCTATACCGGTGGTGGCTAACCTTTTTGGGCACTCCATGCTGAAAATTGTGTGTGCGCTCGTGTGCGCACACTCGCGTTCCAGCACCCAGAAGGCAGTGTGCCCCCCACGCCCCCTGTGCATACGTGTGTGGCCTCCCCATGCGCGCCTTGCGCCTCTGCGCAGGCACACACGACCCCCCATGTACCATGTGCCTTTGCATATGCACACACAATCCCCCTGTGAGCGCCATGCATTTCTGCACATGCACATGAGACCCTCCCATGCACCCCGTGTGTCTCTGCGCATGCGCATGCATCTCCTCCGCCCCCCGCCCCCCCACATGCTTGCCAAATATCAGACAATCAGCTGGCAGGCGGGCAGTGCACATGCATGCACAGTGGGACTCTTCTTGGAGACCTCTCGCGTGCTGGCAGAAGTGGCTCTGCATGCCACTTCCGGCACACGTGCCATAGGTCCGCCATCATGGCCCTATACCATTCTGGACAAATGGCTGTCCAATTGCTTCTTAAAAACCTCCAGAGAAGGAGCACCCATTTCTTCTGGAGGCAAGCCAGTCCACTGATTACTTGTTTTCACTCTCAGGAAATTTCTGCTTAGCTCTAGCTTGGATCTTTCTTTGATAAGCTTCCATCGGTTACTTCTTGCCCTCAGGTGCTTTAGAGAATAGATCGGTTCCCTCTGTGACAGTCCCTCAAATATTGGAAGACTACTATCATGTCACCCCTAGTCAGGGGTGGGATTCTACCGGTTCTGTCCACTTCTGTAGAACCAGTTGCTCTGAAGAGCAGCAAACAGAGACCATACATAGAACCGGTTCTACGTTTGCTGCTGTTTTGACCCACCCGCCTGCCCGGGCTCTTACCTGACCTTTATTTCCTGTGTTTTCAACCGCAGCTGCTTTGCACGACACAGCTGTGGTTAAAAAAGCAGGAAAAAGGGGCTTTTCCAACTGCTGCGCACTTGCACGTAGCGCTGCTCAGCTGTCTGGGCAGCTCAGCAGGTCGTAAACTGCACTCGTGCGACTTGCGCGCGTGTGCATGCGCGCACAACACAGAGCAACAGAACCAGTAGTTATACCAGTCGGATCCCATCCCTGCCCCTAGTCCTTCTCTTCCCTGGACATATACAGTTCCCACAACCATTCATGGTACATTTTAGCCTCCAGCCCCCTAATCATCTTTGTTGCTCTTCTCTGCAGTGTTCCTGGAGATGTTTTTTGTATCATGGTGACAAAAACTGAATGCAATATTCCAATTATGGTCTTACCACCATAGTAAAAAGTGGTACTGGCATTTCATGCGATCTTGATACTATCCCTCTGTTGATGCAGCCTAGGACTGTATCAGGAGTTCCAGCCAATGGGGAATTATCCCATTTCAAGTCCCCAAACTGGCCAGCATCTCATACCTCAAGCAGAATTTCCCATAATTTGAAATGTTGGGGAATCAAGTCTGAAGAAAATTGGTTAAAGTGCTGTGAGGAATTCTGACATGGCAACCTAGGGACACACAGCAGAAAGCCTCCTGGGAAAGTACCCCAGCATTCAAAAAAGTTAAACCCCAGTTTTCTTTTTTCTTCAGAGGAAGCAAAATCCAAGTATTAAAAATGCCCTACTGGTGACTGATGGATTATTCTTCCCCCTTCTTCAGTTCTATCAATAATTTAAAAGATGACTCCTGAGCCTTCTTAAGATGCATTCATTCAAGATCAATAAATTTGTTTCCTAAAATACATTTGGCTAATCAGACAAGAAATTAGAAAAATACTGTGAAATATGGGTGCATGGTGGTAGTTGCTGCCACATCTACCCATCTGTACATTTATTGAATATTCTTAATTGTATGCATTGTTCTATTTCTTAAAAGGCTCTCTGAGCATTTTGGCAATCAGGTAAGGATGGTATTTGAGAACAAGAAGATTAATTTTATCATCACCATCATCATTTTAAAAAAACGCATCCCCCTCACCTTTCTTTCTTCTTGCCCCTCCCTTACTTCTTCAAAACTTTCAAAAGCACACAGGGGATTGTTTGAACAGAAATGATTGACTGACTGACTGCATTTGGAGACTGCTCTGTCTTTCAGGAGCAAGAAAAGAGCCATATATATCCAGAAAAGACACAACTCACCCAAAACCCAACAAGCCCAGTTAACCATTCTGTCCCTCGTCCTGGAAGGAAAGCCAGGTTTCCCAAGAGACTTTTGGAAAAAACTGAAGCGTGGGACGCATAGGATGACAGGAGCAGGCTATCATCTTGAGCAGGCAAAATATACATGCAAAAAGCAAATGCAAAAAGAGCAAACTCACTCTTCGGAGCCCAAGCCAGAAAAACCCAAAGAATTACCCATCAGAAGATAAAGGCAGATGCCAATAGAATCCCAACTAGATCAGTACAACAAAAAAAGACAGGCTGGGCTGGGTTCTTGGGGATGGAAATCTATTTTCTCAGATGGGATTTAGCTTTAAGGCTGGGAGGGGATGTGATAGCACTTTTCCAGCACCATAATATATCACTGAAGATCAGCTGCCCTTCGAATGGTATGCTCCAGGAGAAGATTTGGCATGGTCTGCTGGGAGAATAAAACACCCTATTTCTCTGAAACATTGTCTGGCCAATTCAGTGAGTTTTGCACTAACCCTAAATGTCTCACAGAAGGAGGTCGAAACTATTCTCTCTCATTCCAGAATTCAGGATATTACACTTAAGTTATGGGAAGGTCTCTGTAAAAGCGAAGAGCTCTAATGAGATCATAATGGAACCAACACTTGGAAATAAAGGGAAATAAGGTTAGCACTATTAATCCCCATCATACACAGATCAAGAGTTAGCATTGATTCCCTGGCCTGCATGTTCCTGAAGAGTATTGTGATGACCCAGGGCATGGCACAAAGGCAACACAGTCACATAAGTAAGAAAAATTCTTTTAATACCTCCAACTTTGCCCCCAATGTCTAGTTACCTTCAGCTGGAGAAAAAACTCTCCCAAGAACAGTCTTTAAATGAAGGAAATTCAGTCCGAAAACAAAGTACATATAAACTGTAAATAAAAATCCACACAAACCACTGCTGCAGCAATTAACTTGACAGGGCAGGATAAGGAATTGCAGACTTCAAAGGCCAACAAAACACAAACAGTTGGGAAGACACCAGGAACCCAGATAAGCCTCGACCATAACTCACGATTTGCTTCCCACGGGTTGCTGTGTGCAGCCTCCCTTTTTAAACACTGCGTTCCCAGCTGCAACTAATGAAGGGAATCAGGGCCCTTTTCTCCCCTGTAAGCCACACAACTCATGTTGCTCCCTTCTCCATTCCTCCCTGCGTGCCCTAGGATGAAGAGGGGGTGGGCCTGGATCTTCCTCTGAATTCACTCTCCCCTGCTCTGCACAGTTGGACTTTGCCCTTCCCCAGTTTCTTCCACAGTCACCAGAGCCACACTCCCACTCCCTGTCAGCTGCTCAGCCTCCCCCTCCGACAGAGGCACGACAGGTATCCTACAACAGTCAGGAGAAGGACTCTCCGAGGAATGCTTGGTGCTCTCTGAGCTTAGTTGTTTTCTTGCCAATGTTTCATTACCCAATTTAGGTAGCATCATTAGTGAAGTGCAAAAAAACAAGCAAGCTCAGAGAGCACCAAGGACTCCTTGTTTCAACCCTGAGCTACAAACAGTCCCTTTTATAGAACTCTCTCTCTTTCTGCCTGGGACTTTGGAGGGTTGCTGCCAATCAAAGAGGACAGACAACCTGCCCAATTGTCCTGGATCTATCTCTCAGCACAAAGCATTTTCATGTATTTAGGATGAACTGCTGCTTCCGTACTGAATGGTTGTCTGCATTCATACAACATACTAAACATGGTTGCTAAATTAATCCATTTTCTGGATTCTCCCAATACTGTGAATTCTAAACTAATGTAACAGGCTGGAGTTGCCCAACACACTAACCCACCCCACCTTTCAAAATATCCTGAAGGGTAGGGCCAGTAAAGGAATTGGCAAGTTCACTTTTTCCAAATAAAATAAGTAAATTTAGAATGCTGTATCAACGACTCTGTTGAGTCTTCACTTGATCCGATCGCATTTTATGATTACAATCATATAAAATATCCCCAGGCTAATAGCTGAGCAGTGTAGATTTTCAACACAGACCCTAAACATCTGCTGTCAGTTGTTACTGAGCTAATTGATCGCTAGTTGATTTAATAATAGGAGATTTCAAATCTTCCATTTTGCCTGCTCCTTTTCTGAAAGCCAGGACCTTAGCTCACATTACTAACACAGATAATCAGAGTTGGAAGGGACCTTGTAGGTCATCTAGTCCAACCCCCTGCCCAAGTGGGAGACCCTACACCATTTCTGACAAATGGCAGTCCAATCTCTTCTTGAAAGTCTCAAGTGATGGTGCTCCCACAACTTCTGAGGGAAAGCTGTTCCATTGGTTGATTGTTCTCACTGTCAGAAAATTTCTCCTTATTCCCAGGTTGAATCTCTCCTTGTTCAGTTTCCATCCATTATTACAAGGGTCTGGCCTACAGGCGCTTTAGAAAATAGCTTGACCCCTTCCTCTCTGTGGCAGCCCCTCAAATATTGGAAGACTGCTATCATATCTCCCCTGGTCCTTCTCTTTACTAGACTAGCCAAGCCCAATTCCTGTAACCGTTCTTCATTTGTCTTAGTCTCCAGTCCCCTAATCATCCTGGTTGCTGTTCTCTGTACTTTTTCTAGAGTCTCAACATCTTTTTTATAATGTGGTGAACAAAACTGGATGCAGTACTCTAGGTGTGGTCTTACTAAGGCTATAAACAGAAACTACACAGATCTTAAAGCAAACTCTAATGAAATAGTATTCTTGCTGTGTTGGTTTGAAGCAGTTTCCCAGCATGTGAGGAATTGCCTGTGTTTTGCAGGCTACCAATTGTGAACTGCATTCTATCAAATTTGTAATGTAAAACCTTTTATTTTGATTAGATGACTCAAGATTTAGTTTAAAATTCCTACTTCATACTTGAGAAGACTCGCATTCAGCAACCAAAAAGAAGGCATACTTAGCTTTTGCAATCTGTAACCATTATTTGAATGTCCCCAAGTGATCACTACTGAAATTATACTTAGATGGGGTTTGAAATTCAGTCTAACCAGCTGTAAATAGAAGCTGTGTTTAAACACTCAGGGAAAAAGAAGGAAAGGTCAGCAATAGAATTTATTTTTATAATGGCTTCAATTACCGACTCTAAAAGAATTTTCAAAAAAGTTTTGACAGTGTTTATAAAACAGTAAAATAAAATCTGCGCATGTGAAAATAATGTTTGCAACAAGCTGCAGCAAACTTTCTCTTTGCTATAAAGAAGAAAAAAAATCCTGGAGAGATATTGATACAGAAAAAAGGAGAGGAGGGGAAAAACATGTGACATCTTTTGGAAAAGAGGGGGAAAGGAAGAAATAAATTCACACTTTTAATCTTTCTTTCTGACAAAGCTATAACATTATCCAGCCATACTTGCAAATGAGTTAGAGAATACAGAATAAGAGTTGGGAGGGACCTTAGAGGTCTTCTAGTCCAACCCCCTGCTCAAGCCCCTATACCATTTCAGACAAATGGCTGTTCAACCTCTTCTTTAAAACCTCCAGTGAATCAGGGCATCTGGCAAAGGGACAATATCTATGTATCTTGTAACTGTAGATAATGGTAATAACAACAATCCCTCAGGGAGGCAATACTTTGCAGCCATTGTGGGGCTTGCATGCTCTGAGGGAGATGAAAGCTATGCCAGAAGTTCAACCATACTGGACAGATCTCATCAGAGGAGCCAGACAAATGTAGTGAGACATAACTTACAGAAACCTACACTGGATGAGTCATTGTCTGGGTCAACAAGGAGTGCACTACGTGTTGGAGTTCCTGGATATCTGGTGATGAGTGGGCTCCAGGACTCAGGACTATTGGCTGAGTAACCAAGGCCAGCAGGTGCAGAGTTACTAGAAGAAAAGTTGCTTACTGGTTGCAAATATACAAAGACAAAACCTAAGAAATAATAATTTGCTGTTTCAAATCAAGTCTAAAGAGAAGAAGATATCTGAAAAGAGTACATCAGTTCTGGAAAGAACAACATCCAGAATCAGAAATAGAAGGGCAGAGACTAGCAAACCAACAATGGTTTATAATACGAAATAAAGTATTCACAGAAGCAGAATTGAAAGAAGTACAAAGTTCTAGCTAGGGCAAAGAAATCGAAACTTGCCAGAAGTTGCTCAGATAATAGAGACAAACCAGGGGGAGTCAGCAGTAGAGGGGGGTAGCATATATTGGATTGTTTTCATCCCCAAACCAGGCACCCTCTCCTTCGCCCTCTCCACAGAAGAACAAATCCTCTAACAGAAAAAAAAACAATAGGAATTGAAACAAAGAACAATTGAACATTTAGAACAGCACAAAAACAACAGAATAAGGTTGCCTGTGTTGGAGATTGTTCCAAGTAAACAACTAGAATAGATTAAAGAAGCTGAAGAACAAGAAAATCAAAGAATAACTGATTAAGAAATGTAACCTAGAAATAACGAAGGTTAATGAAGTATTGTAAATAACAAAACAGCAAATAACATGATAACCAAGAAAATCAGTAGATACGAAGCTCAAATTACACGCTATAGGCAGATTTCAGTCAAATCAGAAACATTTCTATCAATCCATCAATGGGGAGAATGCTTTGTCAGTCAACCTCTGGTAAAGAAGAAACACTGCAGTTCTGGGCACAACTATGAGACAACCCAGAGAAATATAACAAAAATGCAGCCTGCATAAAAAAGATAGATAAGAATAAAAAAGAAGCTGAAATGAAAGAACTTGTAACAATAACAGAAATGGTGGAGAAAATGGCAAGGAAGATCAAGAATTAATTGGTCAGCACCAGGTGAAGATGAAGTGCATGATTTTTGGTTCAAATATGTGACTGGTCTACACCTACTCATTGCCAAGCAATTTAACAAAACGTTGCAAAATGTTGCAATTTAACAAAACGTTGCAATTTAACAAAATGTTGCAAAATGTTGCAATTGAAGATTGGTTAACATCTGGCAAAACCTACCTGATAATGAAAGATCCAGAAAAGGGAGCAGCACCAAGCAACTGCAGATCAATTACCTTCTAACCATCAATTTTCAAATTGTTAACTGGTGCGGTAGCTGATGCATTCAACAGCATCTATTTGAAAACGAACTCTTATCTGAGCAGAAAGGAAACTGCCCAATCAATAGAGGGACAAAAGATCATCTCTTCATAAGATACTTTGGAAAATTGTAAGAAAAGAAAGACCAACTTGAATGTAGCTTGGATTGATCACAAGACAGCATTCAACTCCCTGCCACATGACTGGAAAATCAAGTGTCCTAGAAATAACAGAGGTCAATGGAAATATCAGAAGCATTATGCAAAAATCAATGACACCATGGAAGATACAGTTGCTGGTCAATAGACTGGGAGAGGTTAACATCAAGAGAAGAATCAAAAATATTTGCCAGGCTATTCGATCTCCTTTACACAGATGCTCTGAAGCAGCATGGAAAAATGCCGTCTGAAATGGAATTGCTGCTCATTCCTGGAAACACAATGCCTTCTGGAAATAAATAACATCAAGAGTTTGGATGAAAACAATCCAGATAAATACCTGGGCATCTTTCAGATGGACAACACCAAGCCCACTGAAGTCAAGAAGAAAGTTAGTAGTGAACATATCACAAGAGTGAAAAAGATCTTCGGTGACTTCCAGTTTGCGCTTCTTTGGCGACGGACCGAAATCTGCGATCATGCACAGTTTCGATCTGTGCTCACCGCTGGAGCACCCCGATCCTTTGGATTCGGGGCTGAAGCCATCCCATAGAAGTGGTGAAGAGGGGGAAGACCACCAGCTGAGTCAAGGGGAGCCGCATCTCTCCTCCTCGGCTGGTCATTACTCCCTTTCCCGAAGGCGGTTGCAGCGGTGGTCAGAAATGGCCACCTCAAAGAGGAACTAGGTATAATGACTAGAAAGAGATAGAAATTTAGAAAAAAGATATGTAATTGAATTAGAAAGGAATGAGATAATCATAAATAAGGTTGAGGAAAGTAAGGGAAGGGAAAAATTATTGAGAAATTGATAAAATAGTGACAAGATATGAAATTGAATACAAAGATGAATATGTAACTGAGATTATGTCTGTATGGAGATGTGATAACCTGGAATCATGCTGCTCTCAAAAAAGATATTTTATTTGTATTATGTTTTGTGAAAACCCAAATAAAACTTTTATCAAAAAAAAGAGTGAAAAAGATCTTCAAATCCAAATTCAGTGGCAGAATTACCACCAGCAAGGCAATTAAAGTCCAGGCAATTCTAGTCATTAGTTACACAGCTGGAATAGTAGATTGGATTCGTGCTGAAGTAAAAGCCCTGGATAGGAAGACCAGAAAAATAATCACAATGAACCATACCCTTCATTCACACAGACTCTTTTGATAGATTCTGGGTAGACATGGACCAGACATGGAAGAAGAAAACAATATCTGAAAGAATATGCATTGAAACCCATATAGCCCAAGGTTTTACTGAATTCCAAACACCAAACTGGCCTATCGAAAGGACCAAATTAAAAACAAACAAACAAACAAACATGGCAAGGCAAAGTATGACATGGCCAGTACATTAAAAAGAAAAAGCAAGCAAAGCAGGTAACAATGCCTGACAATGGTTAAGAGCAGGAAAGTTGAAGAAAAAGACAGAGGGGCTAATTCTGGCTGCCAAAGTCTTAAAAGCAAATGCATATACCGCTTAAATTAAGAAGATGGTAACAGACAGCAAATGTCCTCAGCAAAGAAGCTGAGTGGACCAAGCACCTAATTAGCTGCTGCAAAAAGATAGCACTGATTACAAACCATGACATGACAAAGTAGCAAGAAATACTCTTGCCTATTAGCAAGAACTGGTGGAATTACACAATAGACAAAGTAATAGAAAATTAAGATGTTAAAGTGCTCTAGAATTCAAAGAGACAATTATCTGCCACATAGCATCTGCAGACTTAACAACTGTTGATAAGAAAGACAAAAAAGCGGATGGTGGACTTTGCAAAACCTGGAGAAAGCAAAACAGAAGAGAAAGAAATGGAGAAAATAACAAAATATAAAGAAATAAACATAAAGGAGTAGAATGACTATGGTCATTGGCAAAAGAAATCAATGGTAGTACAACAATAATGGTAGAAGAGAATATTTGTGACTCAGAGTTGAACTGTGTGGTCCTTGGTGTTCTCTGAATTTGGTGACTTTCTTGCAGGCATTGCATTGCTAAGCTAGGTAACATCACAACTAAACTAGTTACCTAGTTTAGAAATGAAACACCTCCAAGAAAGCTAACAAGCTCAGAGACCACCAAGGACCCCATAGTACCGATAGGCACATTGGATGTAATCCCAAAACATATAGAATAGAATAGAATAGAATAGAATAGAATTCTTTATTGGCCAAGTGTGATTGGACACACAAGGAATTTGTCTTTGGTGCACGTGCTCTCAGTGTACATAAAGAAAAAATAAAATACATTCATCAACAAACATAAGATATAACACTTAGTGATAGTCATAGGTTACTAATAAGCAATCAAATCATACCAGGAAACAAATAAAACAATATAAATTGTAAAGATACAAGCAGCACGGTTATAGTCATAAGTAGGAAGAGATAGGTACAAATTGGGGTCTGGCTTATCTCTTTTGTGAACTCCAAACAACCTTTTTCCTTACAATTTACGCCTCTTCTGACATCACAACAACATCTGCCTATCTCAGATTTTTCAGGAATAGACGGGAGAAAAATATCAAATCCAGCCTAAACACCTGGCTGATTGTGCAAACACCAACACAAAGAAGAAGAAGAAGAGGAAGAGGAAGAGGAAGAGGAAGAGGAAGAGGAAGGAGAAGGAGAAGTCATATCCATGCAATTTCCTTGACAGCATTTTATAGGTGGTTTACCCTTGCCTTCTTGCTAGGGCTGAGGGAGAAGGAGTGGCCTAAAGTTATCCAGTTGCTTTCCATGTCTTGCTGAGTTTTCCACTCCAAGGCTAACATTTTAACTCTAAAACAAACTGTTACGAATATTGTAAACCAAAGCAAAATCCTTCTCATTCTCAACCCATGGCAGGTTTCCCTGGCCCATTGCTCGAGCTGAGTCATCACAGGCAGGAATTGGCACATTGGAGTGATTTTTTTCTTTAACAATAAAACACAGCAGTGTTACTAGCGAGTGAGTCACAGCTCTAAGATATAGGGGAAAGCCATTTCAAAAGTCAGGTGCAGGGAGAGAAAATGAATATTGATCTTACTATTGCTCCAAGTCCAATACTCAAGTTTTATCGCTTCCAGCAATAAAAAGCTTTGGGATGAGATATAGCACCTTTGCATTTTCGGATACAGCGCCAAGCACCAAGACGATGGGGTGGACGGGCAGTGAGAAATAAGCTCACTACATTATAATCAGAATAACCAAATTCCTGTTGCTTTCCCGCAATGGCAAAAAAAGAGTTCATTTTCAAAGAGACACATGTCGTTTTCTGACAGAATTACGGCCCTAATTTGTAGCTACCATTCCGCCCGACTGAAGCTTCTTGGATTTTGATGGCTGTGGTTGCGAGACTAATCTCTCATATCTGGAATGGGGAAAATGAAATGCTAAATGTGAAACAGATTGGTTTCCATTCTCAAGCCATCTGTTCCAGTGGGGGCACGGAAGGCAAGAGGTTTATGAGGACATGCCCTTTGCCAAAATCAAATATTGCAAACATTTTTCCAACACTGTCCAGCAGTATTCCAGAATGATTTGTTTCTGGCCTCAGCAATTACTGGTGAAATTCAAAAGGTCCTGGGATGGCTGGTACCTACCAATATTGATGGAACTATGTTTCGCATGTTTCATTGTCAGCATCTCTGGAAATGGGAGGTGATAGGATGCTGAATCCTTTTCCCTTCCCCTTCTCCTTCTCCTCTCCTTCACAATCTCTCTCTCTCTCTCTCTCTCTCTCTCTCTCTCTCTCTCACACACACACACAGAGACAGTCAGTCAGTCAGTCAGTCAGTCAGTCAGACAGACAGACAGACAGTCAGTCAGTCAGTCAGTCAGTCAGTCAGTCAGACAGACAGACAGACAGACAGACAGACAGCCTTAGGTATATTTTCAGGGCCTCCAGAGGTTCATTTATTTATATCAAATTGTTGTCAATTTGCCATGTTTATTGTTGCGTAGTAGAAAAACATTTAGATTTGACTGGAGAGTTATCATACCAACTGCTTAATTTTAATTAGATGCAAATGAAGGGAAATCAAATTTGTTTTTTTGTTTTTTAATCTTGGTCCACTTACTGCTTTTTAAAGCAAAAGCTCCAAAATAGCAATCACAGGACAATTCTTATACTCTAGGCTGGAAGATGTTGCATGCCTCTGATATAATAGATAATCAGAGTTGGAAGGGACCTTGTAGGTCATCTAGTCCAACCCAGCCCAAGCAAGAGACCCTACACCATTTCTGACAAATATCCCAGAGAGCTACTGACATTTGAGTTCATTGTGGGTTTTTTTGTTGTTGTTGTTTTCAGGCCAATCTTTTTGAAACCTAATGCCCTCCAGATGCAGCTATTTACATATTAAATTTATATGCTGCCCAGCTTGCATTGGGATTGCAATTTCCAGGCCAAGGTGTCTGCCAATTCTGGGTGTTGCAGGCTTAACACATCAAGAGAGTACCGGGTTGGGAAGTTAAGTAATCATTTTCCACATGTTTGCTTATAAAACCAAGGTGGCTCAAAGCAGCCTTTTGTGAACTACAAACAATAACAGCAACCTGCCATTACAGTGCAATTATAAAACTGAAAGCCTCATGAAAGCAAAACAACCTTAACCCAGAAACGGCTGAAACTAATAGCCAATGTATTAAAATTGAAAACAAAAAACCAAAACAGAGACAATTGCTTTGTTAATGTGATTGCATCCTTTTCTAAGCAATGTGGATTTTCAAGGATGCCCATATGTAAAAAGCTTGGTTCTCTGATAGGAAATAACCAGAAACAAATGCATTTCTATGGGACCAGATTTATTAATTAATATTTCAGATATCAAGAAATTCTAAGCATTACAATTCTAAGAAATATCTGTTCCCTCACCTAGTGCCTTCATGCCACATGCTTAAAAAATTCATTGCATCAATCCATTTTCTGGATTCATGCAAAACATTGACTCAAAAGCTGATCAAAAAGTCTAGGTCCAGATAAGATGCTAAAGGCAACTAAAAACAAACCCATTGTAGTGTATCTAGTAAAGTGTACTGGTAAAGAAACAATTCTCATTTAGAGCTAGTTTGGTCTCATGGTTAAAGCACCAGGCTAGAAACCAGGAGACAGTGAGTTCTAGTCTTAGGCATGAGGGCCGTTGGTGAGTTTGGGCCAGTCCCTCTCTCAGCCCAACTTGGTTTACAGGGGGGGCGGGTGTTGTGCGGAAAATAGGAAGAGGAAGGTGTGTTGGATATATTCGCTACCTTGAGTTATTTATAAAAATAATAATGGTGGGATACTAATAAAGTAAATGAATAAGCTGTAATTTGAAAGGCTTCTGGTGATATGGCAGTGCAGGAGGCTGCAAAGTGTGTAAGCACCATCTGATAATTTTAAATTTTATATTATAAACATTGGGTAGGAATATTTTTAATTGAAGCACACAGCATCCGTATTAGTTGTGGTTTGATTGCCACAAGCTAAAGTTATTGCAGAGGTGTGGTGTGCCTATAACAAAGAGTATAAGGTGGAACTCCAGGTGTTTCATTTTAGCTCTCCCAACTCTAATGGACATACCTGGCTGGGGAATTCTGGGAGTTGAAGTCTCCCTATCTTCAAGTTGCCAAGGTTGAGAAACACTGAAATAACAAGAGGTGGCTATCTTCAACTAGGCTTTAGAGCCAGAGACTGGAGTAGTAGAGGGAGGAAGGTGGTGGGAGGAAACCATGCCAAGATCACAGACTTGTTTTCTATCACCTGGCTCTTCTTTAAAGGATGTCTCAAGTACTCCAAATGAAAGCCCAAATGAACGTGTGCCAGAGGTGGCATGCAGAGCCTTCTCTGTGGGCATGCAAGCTGTCACCCCAGCTCCGCCGCGCATGTGTGTGCACCTCCTGCTGGCCAGCTGATCTTCGGGTCTCTGCTGTGCATGCGGAGGAGGCAGGGCACATGCGGAGGGCAGGGTGCATGCAATGAGGATGCATGCGCATATGCAGGGGCGTGCACATTGCATTTTGGGGATGCGTGTGCACACTTTGGGCACTCGGTGCCAAAAAAGGTTAGCCATCACTGCCCTATAGTGAAGTCATTTCTTGACTCATCATTAGGGCTTCACTGTACAGGTAGTCCTGAGCGTATTACCACAAGTGGGATAGGAACTTCTGTTGCTAAGCCATGAGGTCATTAAGTGAGTCATTGTGTGACCGCACCCAATTTAACAACTTTTTTGCTGTGGCTGTTAAACAAATCCAGTTTCTCCCATTGACTTCACTTGTCAGAAGCCAGCTGGGAAGGTCACCAATGGCGATCACGTGATGCCAGGATGCCGCAGGCATCACAAGTACATGCCAGTTGCCAAGCACCTACTAAATTGTGATTATGTGACTGCAGAGATCTTAGTGAAGAGAAAAACAAAGGGTGACATGGTAGCAGTGTTCCAATATTTGAGGGGCTGCCACAGAGAGGAGGGGATCAAGCTATTTTCCAAGGCACCCCAATGCCAGACAAGGAATAATGGATGGAAACTTAACAAGGAGACATTCAACTTGGAAACAAGGATAAATTTTCTAACAGGGAGAACAATCAACCAACGGAGCAGCTTGCCCTCAGAAGTTGTGAGAGCTTCATCACTGGAGGCTTTCAAGAAGAGACTGGACTGCCATCTATCAAAAATGGTGTAGGATCTCCTGCTTGGGCATGGGGTTGGACTACTCACTAGATGGCCTACATGGTCCCTTCCAACTCTGCTAATCTGTATCTGTAAATAATTTTTTTCCAGCTCTGTGGCAGTGGTGGGATTCAATTTTATTTACTACCGGTTCTGTGGGCGTGGCTTGGCGGGTGTGGCAGGGGAAGGATACCATAAAATCTCCAGTCAGAGGTGGTCTTTGCCGGTTCTCCATACTACTCAAAATTTCCACTACCGGTTCTCCAGAACTGGTCAGAACCTGCTGAATACCAACTCTGCTCTGTGGTAACTTCAGTCACAGTTGCCAAGGTTGAGAAACACCGATCTAGCAAGTGATCAAAAAGAGTCCTTGAAGAGCTTCTAAGCTGCCAAACAAAATCAGCAAAACTGGGTCAGATTTATGGCTATGCAGATATAATTCACTAGCCTGGCAGGGTACGGCTTTCCATAAACCTAATAAATGCTATTGTGATGACCCATAGTCTCTCAAAATAACCTAAAACCCAAAACATGAATTAAAGTCCGGCAATGGCTTCAACTTAACTGTTTTATTAGTCTCAGTTTAAAGTCCCAAAAGTAAATAAGGAGGCAAAAGGAAAACAAGAACAAACCGTTTCGGTGAAAGTTCCGAAGCAAACCAAGATAGGTAATTATACGTTCCAAACAGATAACCAGGAAAGTCCTTGGGAAAAACTCCAACAAAGATAAACCTCCTTCAAAGGAAACACTAACTTTGACTCCAGCAATTCTGACTACGCAGTTACAAACTTATACACATAGCTCCCAGCTGTAAGCCCTGAGGCAGATCATGGCCCTCTCCTCCCAAGGAGACCACGCTTTTCCCTGATCCTCTCCTCCCTGCGTGCCCTGGGATGGATAGGAGGTGGGCCTGGATCCTCCTCCGATTGCTCAGCTGGCCTCTGCCCTTCCCCAGCCTCCTCCACCACCTCTGGAGCCACACTCCCACTCCCTGTTGGCTGTTCCTCCTCTTCCTCTGAGTCAGTCTCCACCAGGGGCATGACAGCTATATTTGAAAGCAGCTTCCTTACCATCAAACAGGACGTTATGTGGGAGAGATGCACAGAGGGCAGGTCCACAGTACAGGTAGCCCTCAACTTACAACCAAACACAGTTGAGCCCCAAATATTTAAGACAGTTGTTAAGTGAGATTCCCCCTACCCCCATTTTATAACCTTTGTTGCCACAGTTGTTAAGGGAGTCACTGAAGCCGTTAAGTTAGTAACATGGTTGTTAAGTGAAACTTGTTTCCTCGTTGACCCTATCAGAAGGTTGCAAAAGTGATCACATGACCCCAGGACACTGCAACCGGCAAAAGTACATTCCTGTTGCTAAGTGTCCAAATTTTGATCATGTGACCATGAGTGTCCTGCAACGGTCGTACATACAAAAAATGGTCATGTCACTTTTTTTCAGTACCATTGTAACATTTGAATGGTCACTAAATAAATGGTTTAAGTCGAGTGCTACCTGTATCCCCTCGCTTTTTCTCATCTAAGCAGGCACCAAAAGTCTGTAGAGGTTCTCAGTCATCCAGGTCATCCAAAGGTGCTTTTTTTCAAGAGGCAACTGGACTTTCTTGTTTTTTTTCTTTGAAGACGTTTCTCTTCTCATCCAAGAAGCTTCTTCAGCTCTGACAGGGGAATGGAAGGATTTATATTCCTTGCAGACAGCTGGTCATCTGCATTCTTTTAGAGCAGGAGTGTCAAACTCACATTGTCATGGTGACATCATGTGACATATTGGGACTTTCCCCCCTTCACTAAACTGGGCATGGGTGTGGCCAGCACATGTGATGCATCCGGCCTGCGGGCTGGGAGTTTGACAGCCCTGTCTTAGAGGATCGTTGAAGCACTTGGAAATCACTAGCTGTCTGCAAGGAGTATAAATCCTTCCATTCCCCACTATCCTGTCAGAGCTGAAGAAGCTTCTTGGACGAGAAGTGAAATGTCTTCAAAAGAAAAAACAGGAAAGTTCAGTTGCCTCCAGAAAAAGCACTTTTGGGACAAAGCAGGCACCATTCACTGCAGAGTCCAACATGAAGTACAAGGGCCAGTCTTTCTTGCAGTAGAGACATCATGTGCAGGTAGGCAAGTTCAGTTATTTAAAAATTGCCCCACAGCCAAGCTCATCCACAAGGAAGCGGCCATTGCTACTGATTTGTGGCTTGGGTTACAGCATGTTAACAACAATCAGAGAAAATAAGATTCTGCATCTGTGGAGGGTTCATAGACAGGTCAGTGAGCCCGTGGGGAAATGTTAAAATTGGACCCAGGATTGAATAGCACAATTTACTATATGTTGACTAGAAACCTCATGTGTCACCCTTGATCGAAGGTGAGCAGAAGATTCAGAAATGTTGAGCAACACAACTGTAGCAGCGGTTTTGTCGTCTAGGTCTATTTTTCTAGATTCAAGCTCACTCCAACATTCTCTGCCTGGTCTGTGTGATATTCCATGTCTTGCCTTAAAAAATGCAGTACAGTTAGTCCTCAACTTACAACAGTTCGCTTAGTGACCTTCAAAGTTTCAATGGCACTGAAAAAAGTGACATGATCATTTTTCATACTTATGACCATTGCAGCATCCCCATGGTCACATGATTTACATTTGGATGCTTGACAACTGACTCACATTTATGACAGTTGCTGTGCCCTGGGGTCATGTGATCACTCTTTGCAAACTTCTGACAAGCAAAGTCAATGGGGAAGACAGATTCATTTAACAACTGTGTTACTAATTTAACAACGGCAGTGCTTCACTTAACAAATGTGACAAGAAAAGTCATAAAATGGGGCAAAACTCACTTAGCAAATTTCTCATTTAGCAACATAAATTTTGGGCCCAATTGTGGTCATAAGTTGAAGACTATCTGTACACTAATTTCTGCAAGCAATTTCCCCTAATGTAATACCTGTGGATGTTACTTATAGACAAGTTCATCTGATGCCAAAACGCACATTTTAATAATCCACTTGAACAGAAAATTGTATTTGCAATGTTTTAATAATAAAAAAAACCCTGTATATCTATTAGTGGGAATAAAATAGTTTGAGATTAAAATGTTACCCAAACTAATTTTAGAACATAATGATATTGTAAGATAAGCAGAATCTCATTTTCCTGAATGTTATCAGCTTTAAAGTAAAATCAATCTCACTTCCTTGTTCATAGAAAATTACTATGGCAGGGAGAAGGTAACAGTAGAGAACTTCTGATTACTTTCTAGTTTTTCAGTGTGCAAGAATTTGTTCTTTATAGGGAAACAATCAGTCACAACTACTGGGTGTTGTTTATACAGCACTTTCAATAATTCCAAAATATAACAGAAAACAGTATCTCTAGCTTACCAATTGAAATTCAGTCTGGATGAGAAGATCCAGAAGGTAAATAGAGGACAAATAAGCAATTGTTTTATAGCAATAGCAATAGAACTTAGACTTATACAGTGCTTCATATACACCGTCTTTCCCTGAAAATAAGACCTGAACTCCCGGCAGAGTCAGCCTACCATATTGCCTTCTAACCACTGTGTCATCGCAGCTGTATTATTGTACATTGTATGTTGAACCAATTGCACATTGGTCTCATACACAAACATATACACACTCACAGGCATGCACCCACATATGTTTGTGTGTTAACTATGGGAAATGGTTCATGGCACGCACACACATACATGGTTGCAGATACAGATACAGGAACGTGTGTTTGTGTGTTAACGTTGGGAGAGAGAAGAGAGGGAGGGGAGAGAGGGAGTGTTATGTTCGCATAGAGAGGCAGGACGGAATGCTTCAGCTCCAAGTTTATTGTGACTTCAGCTCAGAATGGACCCGAATGGCTCAGCCGCGGCAGCTATTTATAGCTGGCTGCGCCAGCCAATCAGAGTGCAGGGTTTTCCCGCACTTTACAACCAATGAATTCAAACACTTTACAACAATAACCAGTCATTTTAAACTCTGCATACATAACACCCTCTCCCACTAGGTTTGGTCCATACTCAAACCCCATCTATCTAATATATTCTTGTAGATAGGTGGGGCTCTTACGGTACGTTGAGACCTGTGGTTCAGGTGTATTGGGAATCTCACTTTGTGAGGAAGGAAATGTATCTGCCAACATTCCCTTATTAGGACTTCTTGTATTAGTAGAACCTGCTTGGTTACTACAACCTGGTCTCTCCGCCCAGTCCATCTCCAACCCAATGTCACCCCCTAAATCTGGTAGTGATGTGCAATCCTCTATTTGTAAAATGGTTGTTGGCACCCTGACAGGTTTTGGGATGGTTCCTGTCGTGTTAGCTCATTACACATGGGGTTGATTCTCACTTGCTGATTACCTTCATTATCTCCCCTTCCCCTAGAAGAGGCTGAGGGCATGGGATCTGGAGAGGAGCAAGGGCGATGCTCCAGAGGCAGTCTGGACCGTAACTGGTCTATGTGCCTACTCCACAAGACACCATCCTCAGTTTGAACCCTGTAAGACCTGGGGCCTGTAACCTGGGTTATCTCAGCAGGAATCCATAATGGTTCACCCACAAGGTTCTTAGCATAAACAGAATCACCCACAGCGAAGGTGCGCATTTTGCTGGTGGAATCTAGAGGTGCGTTGGGGGTAAGTGGGGTGAAGGCAGTCCAGGGTAGACCTGAGTTTTCTACCCATCAACAGCTCGGCTGGGGTTAAGTTAGTGGATGGACTAGGAGTGATGTGTTGGATACTGAGTAGTTTTTCAACTTTCTCAGTGATGTCCCCTGGACCCAATTGTTGGAGTTTCTCCTTGGTAAACCGTACCATGCGTTCAACCCAGCCGTTACTAGAAGGATGCCCATGGGCAGTAAGGGCGTGTCTGATACCCTGCTGTGCTAAATATGATTCAAAGAGGTTAGCAGTAAATTGAGGACCATTGTCAGAAACAATCACATCAGGTAACCCATGAGTTACAAAAAGTTTCTTAAGTTGTTTGATAACAGCGTCTGCTGTGGTGGAAGCCATGGGTATAACCTCTAACCATCTGGAGTATGCATCAACTACAATAAGGAAAGTGTGCCCTCTGGTAGGGCCAGCAAAATCAATGTGAATCCTGGACCATGGACCCCTAGGACATTCCCATTCTTGTTTGGGGGCGAGAGGTGGAGCAGGCCTTACTTGCTGACAGTTTGGGCAGGATGCAACCCAGTTTTCAACCATTTTGTCTATACCAGGCCACCATACATAACTCCTGGCCAATCCCTTCATTCTGACAATACCCAGATGACCCTCATGTAACATTTCCAAAACTCTTTCTGCAATTTTGCAGGAATAACCACCCTGTTACCCCACAAAATACATCCCTCAAGACAGATAATTCCGTTTGTCTGGATTTAAAAGGTTGGGAAACTTGAGGTAGATCTTGTAGTGGCCAACCCTTTTTAATCCAGCCTACAATAGGAGCCAATAAAATGTCTTTGGCAGTTTCTCTAGCAATTTCAGCAGCATGAACTGGAAGTTTGGCAACAGTTTCTAGAAAGAAGGTATAAGTTTCAGGAGCAGGGTCCTCAGTGTGCAAAGGAAGTGGGCAGTGACTCAAAGCATCAGCGTGCCCAATGTCTCTTCCCGGTCTGTGGATGAGTTTATATGAATAAGCAGCAAGAAATTCAGTCCATCTCAGCATTCTTGGTGACAGGATGGTGGGCATTGGTCTGTCCCCTACCACAATGCCTAAAAGAGGTTTGTGATCTGTAACAATGGTGAATCTTCTCCCATATATGTACTCATGGAACTTCTTGACTGCTGCCACGATAGCCAACGCTTCCTTGTCCAGTTGACTGTAGTTTCTCTCTGCTTTGGTCAAAGTGCGAGAGTAAAATGCAATAGGGCTTCCCTTCCACTGGGAAGCATGTGGCTCAACACCCCCCACTCCAAAAGGGATGCATCACAAGTTAATACTACAGGTAAATTCTCAGAAAATGTATCAGGACACAATCAGAAGTGATTTGTCTCTTGATGTTGTTAAATGCAGCTTCTTCTTTTGTGCCCCAGACCCATGCAGATTTTTTATCCAGTAATCTGTGTAAGGGTTCTGCAGTGGTTGCTTTCTGAGGTAGAAACATGATAGAAGTTAATAAGTCCCAGGAATGCTTGCAAGTCAGTTTTGCATCTTGGCCTGGGGCTTCTTTGATTGCCTGAACTTTGGCTTCTGTGGGGTGGGTGCCATGTTTATCAATCATATAACCCAAGAATTCTACTTTGTCAGTTCTTAGAGTGCATTTCTCTTTTTGACTTTTAACCCGCTTTTTGAATCTGGTTAGAACTGCTCTGAGTTTCTTGTGTAACTGAGTGTCATTTTCAGCAGAGATTAAAACGTCATCAAAATAAGGCACCACCCCTGGTAACCCTTGTAGCATCCTTTCCATAAGGCTTTGGAAAATGCCTGGCCACATTACTCCAAATTGTAACCTTTTGCATTTGAAAGCACCCCGATGGGTTACAATGGTTTGGGCTTCTGCAGTTAAATCATCTACTGTTAACTGCTGGTATGCTTGGGCCAGGTCCAATTTGGCGAAGACTGTGCCCCCGCTCAGAGAGTGTAGTAAATGATGAACCACTGGAACCGGATATGCGCTCTGTTGTAGTGCATGGTTCAATGTCCCCTTGTAATCCCTGCAGATTCTCACGGAACCGTCTGCCTTGACTGGCGTGACTATGGGTGTCTCCCACCTGGAGTGGTCTGTGGGCTCTAATACCCCTTGGGCTATCAGTTTATCTAATTGTTCATCAATTTTTCCTTCAATGCAAAGGGTACCCTTCTGGGTTTTAAGCGGATTGGTTGTACCTTGGGATCTAGGTTAAATGTGATAGGGGCCCCAAGTACTTGCCTAATCCGTCGCTGAAGACCTCTGGAAACTCAGACTTCAAAGACTCTTCCCACTCAGTGTTGCTCACGTGGTTGATGCCAGTCACTTCGATGCCCAGCAGGTTGAACCATTCCAGTCCCAGCAAACTTGGGCGATCTTTATCAACGATGGTCAGGGGTAGGCGTTTGATGTGACCTTTGAACTTCACGTTGAATTCTCTTGTTCCAACTACTGGAATCTTGTTCCCTTGGTAGTCTTTAAGAGTTAATGCCTGCTTCTTGAAGTGAGTCTTCTGAATGTCTGGTATCAGTCTTTGAATAGTGTCCCATGACACCATAGATAAGTATGAACCTGAGTCCACTTCCATTTGGCAAGGCCTTCCTTCAATGAATACCTTGACATGTACTTTCCTGTTATTTAAAGGATGAATGACCAATAGTTACTGTTTGATGAGTTTCATTCCTTCCATTTGCTTCTGGATTGTACCCCATTTTCTCGCTGGTGTTGTTTGGCTTGACTTCTCTGTCTTTGTTGTTTGTAGCAAACTTCCTTCTGTTTGGTGGAGTTCTGGATGATTTGCAGACTCTTGCAATGTGTCCTCTTTTTTCACATCGAGGCAAATGGTGTCCAGGAACTTGCATTCAGTGCGGGGTGGTTTCCCCACAACCTATGCAGTGGAATTCACTCTTCCTTCTCAGGTCGTTTCTTCCGCTCCATTCTGAGTCTGTTAATTCCTTCTTCTTCTCCACTGTATTCTGACTCAGATTCGAGTTCATCAAAATGAGTTGTAGTGGTCTTTTCCCCATCAGAATGGCCCGTAGTCTTGTTCATCTTTCTCATGGCTGCTGCTGAGGATTTGGTGGCTTCTGCTGAAGATGCTTCCTCTATGGCTTCTTTCAGCGTGATCTTGGGTTTCATCAGTAATTTGCTCTGCAAAACCTTGTCTTTAAGGCCCAATACAAAACGATCACACATGGCCTCCTCTAAGCTGCTGAATTCGCACGCACTCCCAATGTCTCTTAAACTGGCCACGAAGTCATTTACGCTTTCGTCTTCCCCCTGATCATGGCGATAAAACTCGTGTCTCTTAATGAGGCACGATACTTGGGGCGCGAGTGTGCCCTAAAACCTCTCCAGATCAGGCCATGCCATTACCTTCACGTCTGCTGCGCCAGCTAATGCCTTCGCCATCTTGAAAACTGCCGGACCGCAATACGGAGAAAACTGCCCTCTTCCGCTGCTCAGAAATGGCGCAGATCGCTTCTTCCAAATACATCTGAAACCGATCTGCATACGACTCCCAGTCTTCATTCTTCAGGTCAAATGGGGCTGGGGTGTTCAGCAGCCATCTCGCTCTTCTCTGTTCCGCTTGCCTTCTCTTCAGGGAAATCCCACCTTCATCGCCAGTGTTATGTTCGCATAGAGAGGCAGGACGCGAGTGCTTCAGCTCAAAGTTTATTGTGACTTCAGCTCAGAACGGACCCGAATGGCTCAGCCGCGGCAGCTATTTATAGCCGCTGCCTGCAGCCAATCAGAGTGCAGGGTTTTCTGCACTTTACAACCAATGAATTCAAACACTTTACAACAATAACCAGTCATTTTAAACTCTGCATACATAACAGGGAGGGAGGGAGGGAGAGAGAGAGAGAGAGAGATGTTTATAAGTTAATGCAGACAAAGTCTGTTCAAAGAGGAAACTATGATCAGCTTATGTGTGTGCATATCTACAGCCCCACCTGCCCCATGCCCTGCTGCTGTCAATCATATTAGATTCTGATATTAAAATAGATGGTTTAGATGCAGAGCCTGCTGCAAAGACATCTGCTCTGAATTTCACAATTCAGAAGAGTGTGTTTGCCAGCCAATTCAACCAGGACTTGTCTCGCTGGTTAGCACCCTGTACTGAGATCAAGAACAACTCAACAGACTTGAGAAAGTGTAATGGTGGTGGTTTTCGAAACCTGAGGGGTCCTTGCTGCTCTGAGCTGGTGGTTTTCTTTGCAGACGCTTTCAACACCCAAACTAGGTAACATCATCAGTGCTCAGTAACATCATCAGTTACCT